>BLSH010017822.1:151008-177115 GCA_018402905.1 Glandirana rugosa | reverse complement strand
AGAAGAGAAAGAGGAGAGAGAGAAGAGGAGAGAGAGGAGAGGAGAGAGAGAAGAGGAGAGAGAGGAGGGGAGAGAGAGGAGGGGAGAGAGAGGAGGGGAGAGAGAGGAGGGGATAGAGAGGAGGGGAGAGAGAGAGAGAGGGAGAGAGAGAGAGGGAGAGAGAGAGAGGGAGAGGAGAGAGAGAGAGAGAGAGAGGAGGAGAGAAGATAAGAGAGGGAGAGCGAGAGAGAGTAGAGAGAGAGGAGAGAAGAGAGAGGGAGAGAGAGAGAGAGAAAAGAGAAGGAGAGAGGAGAGGAGAGAGAGTTGAGGAGGAGAGAGAGTTGAGGAGGAGAGAGAGAGGAGAGGAGGAGAGAGAGAGGAGAGGAGGAGAAAGAGGAGAGGAGGAGAAAGAGGGGAGGGGAGAGAGGAGGAGGTAGGAGAGAGGAGGGCACCCCCCCACATCAGAGTACTCACTTGGAGGGACTGGATGGATGGATGGATTAGACTCCATCTTTCCTGTACATTTGCTGGGTTTGAAGCTGGAATCTTCCCGCGCCCACATCCGCTTCTCTTAGGCAGAACTCTGTCTGTCGGGGAGTGTGGGCGGGGCAGACACAGGAGGAGAGGATGGGAGGAGGAGTAGAAGCAGAGCTCTCTCCTGTGTGGTTGTGCAGGCAGCAGGGGGAGGGGTCAGCAGTGGCTCTGATGAGCTGAGCGTCTGGCTGTGATTCGGAGCTCTCATTGAGCTCCGATCACACAGTAAACTCTTCCCACTCACAGCCTATCTTCCTCTCCCTGTATCAGTAAACGGACTCAGCGCTAAGCTGACGGCAGGCAGATCTTTAATAGGGCAAATTAGGGGGCCACGAGGCCCCTGTGAGTGCGAGGCCTAAGGCGACCACCTTATTTGCCTAATTAAAGAGCCGCCTCTGCCTACAGTCAAGCATGGTGGTGGGAGTGTCATGGTCTGGAGCTGCATGAGTGATGCTGGCACTGGGGAGCTACTGTTCAATAAGGGAACCGGAAATGCTAACATGTATGGTGACATAATGAAGCAGAGCATGATCCCCTCCCTTTGGAGACTGAGCTGCAGGGCAGTATTCCAACATGAGAACGACCCAAACACACCTCCAAGACAACCACTGCCTTGCTAAAGAAGCTGAGGGTAAAGGTGATGAACTGGCTAAGCATGTCTCCAGACCTAAGGTCTTTAACATCCACCAGCTCCGTGATGTTGTCATGGAGGAGTGGAAGAGGACTCCAGTGGCAACCTGTGAAGCTCCGGTGAACTCCATGCCCAAGAGGGTTAAGACAGTGCTGGAAAATAATGTTGGCCAAAGAAAATATTGACACTTTGGCCCCAATTTGGACATTTTCACTTGGGGTGTACTCACTTTTGTTGCCAGCGGTTTAGACATTAATGCTGTGTGTTGAGTTATTTTGAGGGGACAGCAGATTTACACTGTTATACAAGCTGTACACTCACTACTTTACATTGTAGCAAAGTGTCATTTCTTCAGTTTTGTCACATGAAAAGATATAATAAAATATTTACAAAAATGTGAGGGGTGTACTAATTTTTGTGAGATATTGTATGTTACAAATGTTTGTTGTATATATGAAAGTTTCTTGTATATAATATGTTTTATCTTCACATGAATTTTGTACCAATAACATTTTTTTTTTTTTTCAAATCAATTTTTATTGAAAATTTGTGGTACAATAAACAATGACATAAGTCTCATGGGTAACAATAGTCATATAGACGAGGTAAAAACAGTGTAATGGTATGACCATGAGTATTCAACGAGATAATATTAATAATAGAAGAAACATTTCTTGCAAAGTTTTATATTGTTTGTTGTTCTTAGGGGTGTCGTTTTGTTAAACCATTGGTACTCGTGTGTTCACTATGTGGGGTTGCGTAGATAGGATTGCAGCTATGTTTGTGTTATCAGGGTGCACATGCCGTCAGGGTTACCGACTACGGGGACCGCTACTGCTCCCTCGGACACCCCTTTGGGAGCACATTTGTGTCCGAGGGTACAGGGCAGCCCGCCGCCTGGACATGGCATCTTCCTGAGGTGGGTCAAAGTTAGATATAGGATCATTAGTCATAAGTGGAGTACCCAAGATCCCTGCGTCCGTGAAGTTTGGGGAGATGTGATGAACAACAACAACTGCTCACAATGATGTATTAGTGGTAGAAATGTTGACAAGTAGGTTAGGGTGAGGTTTTAGCGGTGGCTGAATGTTGAAGGGGGGATAGGTGGAGAAGAGAGATACGTGAGCTTGGGGTAGTGTAAGGTAGAGGTGGTGAGTAAGGGAGGGGAGAAGGGGAAGTTTGGTGCAAGAATGTCCATGTTTGTTGGTTAGTTATCCATTTTGGGCCATATTTCCCATTTTTTGTGGAATGTAGCTCCTGATGAGTTTTTGTAAGCTATGGTGCGCTCACAGGTGTAGTTTTGATGTACTAAGGATGTTACTTCTGACATATTAGGTGCTATATTTGTTTTCCATTTCCTGAGGATTGTTTGTCTTGCTGCTAATAATATGTGGGTGACTACAACTCTTTGGGTTGCAGGGTAATCGTCTATTCCAATGTTAAGAATTGCCAGGGATGGGTAGGGTTGTTTAAGGATACCTGTTATTGTTGCAATGTGTCTGAAAACCTGGGACCAGAAACTTCTGAGGTTTGGGCAGCTCCAGAGGATGTGGGTAAGGTTGCCTACTTGGCCACAACCTCTCCAGCATAGGGGTGAGGATGATTTAGTGAAGGTGGCTATTCTGTGTGGTGTATAATACCATTTGTGGGTAATTTTTATAGTCATTTCCCAGTGTGAGGTACATTTAGATGCCATGTAAATAGAATGGAATGCTGAGTGCCATTGTTCTGCAGTGAAGCATGTCTTCAGATCTAACCCCCATGTTTTCAGATTACCAGAGACATCAATCGTTTTCTTGTTGTGTAGTGCGTTACAGAATAGTGATATCCCTTTTTTTTCTGGATGTGTTAATGTGAGGAATTCTCGTAGGTGTTTTGGTAGAATTATCTTGGGGGGGGGGGGTGCTTGGTGAGGAAGGATATAATCCGAGCACAGGTGAAGTAATGTTCTCTCGGGATATTATATTCTGATAAGAGGGTATTTATGTGTTTTATGCTGTCATTACACATCAGGTCTTTTATCTGTTTTAGGCCTGCTTTCTGTAAAGGTGTTGTGTCTAGCATTGGGATGACTTCTTCAAGAATTTGTGTTGGGTATGTAGCATACAGACTTTGATTCTCACTTGTTGTTTGTGAGTTTAAAGATCTCCAGGCTAAGATTGAGGCCTAAATAGTTAGGGGGAGAGAGGCGATGTTCCATGGTTTCCAGGCGTCTCCTATGAGGAGGCCTTGAGGGGTTTTAACAGAGGTAAGGGCTAGTTCCATTTCTATCCAAGGTGTTTGGATGTTATTTTGAAGCCAGTGTTTTAATTGATCCATTCGGACTGCAAGGTAGTAGTCTTTTAGATTTACCCAGCCCGCTCCCCCAGCTAATTTGTGGGCCATTAGTTTTTCTTGGGAGCATCTGGCTTTTTTGCCTCTCCAGACATAGTTGTTTAGTAGTTTTGATAAGGAGTTTATTAGGTGTAGGGGTATGGGAATGGGTAATGTTCTGAAAAGGTACAAGATTTGGGGTAGAATCATAATTTTGAATGAGGCTAGTCTACCTGCCCAGGAAAGCTCTTGATTGGCATGTTGTTTCAACTGTGCGTGAATATTATTAATAAGTGGACGGAAGTTCAGTGTTGGTAGGTCAGATGTTTTGCTGCAAAGAGAGATACCTAGATAGGGTATACTGTGTGGGCTCCATTTGAAGGGAAGTTTCTTTTGGAGGGAGCATTTGAGTGATTCTGTGATACCTAAATTAAGGATGAGGGATTTAGAGTAGTTGACTTTGTAGTAGGATATCAGGATTTGGAGGGCCTCTGGGAGTGACGTCGCTGGGTTGGTCAGAGAGAGTATTACATCATCTGCAAATAATGTTATTTTGTGGTCTTTTGTACCTATATGGAAACCGTGAAGTTTTGGGTGGGATTTAAGGGCTGCTGCCAGGGGTTCGATTAATAGGTTGAATATAGTGGGTGATAGGGGGCAGCCTTGTCTTGTTCCATTATTAATTTGGAAGGGGGCCGATAGCATACCTGATGTGTAAACTTGTGCTGTGGGGTGAGAATATAGGGCGAGGATTGCTGACAGTATGTGGTCAGTGAAGCCAAATTTTGATAAAACCTTGGTCATATATTTCCAGTGCAGCCTGTCGAACGCCTTCTCTGCGTCTATAGAGAGCAGCAGAGAAGGCGTTCGTGTGCGTTCCGCAAAGTTGATAATATTTAAGATCCTTCTTGTAGCATCAGAGGTCTGTCTTCCCTTGATGAACCCCATCTGGTCGCTGCTTACGAGGGTTGGTATAATTTCATTTAATCGTTGGGATAAGACTTTAGCATAAATTTTTATGTCTACGTTTAGTAGAGATATTGGTCTATAGTTGGTTGCTATGGCAGGATCTTTCCCCGGTTTGGGTAGTGCGATCACATGCGCTTTGAGCATTTCTTGGAGAAATTCGGAGTGGGATGCTGCTTCGGTAAACATTGAAGTAAGGTAGGGTGTTAGGATGTCTTTGAACGTGCGGTAATACTCACTTGGGAGGCCATCTGGCCCCGGTGATTTCCCTGTAGAGAGTGATTTTATTGTGGCTTGTATTTCCTTGTTTGTAAATGGGACATTAAGTTGTTGGAGCTGTTGAGGTGATAGAGACGGGAGGTTTCGTTTTTGGAGGAAAGTGTCAATCGCTAGTTCTGTGGGTTGTGGGGTGTGCGAGTCTGTTGCTAAGTTGTATAGGTTACCATAAAAGGTTGCGAGCTGGTTCGCAATCTCTTGAGGGTTAGTTATCTTGTGACCTGTGGTTGGGTGAGTGAGGTGTGCGATTCTCGATTTGGCTTGGGTTGTTTTGAGTTTGCTCGCTAAGAGTTTGCCTGCTCTGTTTGCGTTAGCGTAGTAGTTGGCTTTGGTATGTTTCAGGATAACTAGATGATGGTGTAGTAGAAGTTTACGCAGCTCCTCTCTTAAGGATTGCAATGAGTTTGTGGTTTGAGGTGTGGTGTTCTGCTTGTTGAGTGTTTCTAGTTTATGTATTTCTTCTATGATTGTGTTGATTTTAGAGTTGTGTGCTTTCCTTGCTCTAGCACTTTGTTGAATCATTATGCCTCTTATGAAGGCTTTGTGGGAATTCCAGATTGAGAAGGGGTTGTTTACCGAGGGAGCATTGATGGAGAAAAATTCTGTTAAATTGTCTTTTAGAGTTTTTGTTAGATTTGGATTTTGTAGTAAATCTGTGTTGCAGCGCCAGATGCAGGTCGGGGGGGAGGCACCCTTTTCTGCTATTTGTATGGATACAGCTGCATGGTCAAACCATGTTATTTGGTGGATCTTTCTGATGCATGTTGGCACCTCCAAATGTCATATAGTCCTTCTGTGTGAAATAGGTTTCTTAGGGATGTGTTTCTTCCTGGAGATGGTTTTGTGCTGTCTATGCTGGGATCAACTGTGAGGTTGAAATTACCACAGATCAAGAGATGGCCGTATTTGATTTTAGTAATTTGCCTTAGAAGGGCTTTGTGAAATCTCAGCTGGCGAGAGTTCGGGGCATAGAGGGTCACTAAGATAAAGGGTTTAGCATTGATGTTGCAAGTAACTATTATGTAGCGGCCCTCTTGGTCCAAGATTGCATTCTTTAGAGAGAATGCCAGTGAGTCTCTGATTGCGAGGAGCACGCCTTTCTTTTTGCTTTTGGAGTCACAGGCTAGAAAAATGTTGGGGTAGTTCTTGTGTGTGCATCTCGGTGTGGCACCTTTCTGGAAGTGGGTTTCCTGTACTGCTAGTACGTCAATTTTTAGTCTGGCTGCCTCTTCCCACATGGAGCGGCATTTGGCCGGGTGGTTGAGGCCTCTGGCATTAAGAGATAAGCATGTTATCATGGTGAAAGGGTACTCAATGTGTTAGTGGGTGTAGTTGCGTACTCACAGTTCCGTTCTGGTCCAGAGGGTGGCACTGTGGTTGAGTTCAGGCCAAGGTTTGTTGTTTCTTGGTCCATGTTGTTCAGGATCCGATTTGTCAGATGATATTCAGATATCTTGATGCTGAAGACATAGCGGACGTTGGGCTCCATATCATGCACCGAACAAGGGAAGAAAGGATTAGGGGTGGTGTAGAGCAACAAATGTGAGCTTTTTGATAGAAACATATAAAAAGATAAAAAGAGAACAAGATCTAACAATGCGATCTGGATGCAAAACCGGGTTTGCCGGTATTGGAGGGGTGTCAAACTGGAGGTATCCGGTTAGAGACCTGATGGGGAATTGTGTTGTTTGAGTGAATGTTGGTTAGAGCCGCTTCTATCACGGTTTTTGGGAGGTTTCTTCTTGGAGACTATGCGCCAATCATTATCAGAGTGTGGAATGTGCTGGGGGCTTTGCTTGGGCAGCAGTGGATCTGGGAGTATTCTCCACTCCCGCAAGGCTGATAAGCCATCTTCTAGAGAGGATATTGACTTTGTGATCCCATTATGTGTGATAGGTAGAGTGGCCAGGTATCTCCATTTGTGAGGTATGCCGTGATTTCTTAAAGCTTTGGTGATGGTAGCCAGGTTGCGTCTGCGTTGCAACGTGTGTTTAGATAGGTCAGGAAGTAGCTGTAGTGAGGAGTATTGTTCTGGGAGATTACCAGTTTTCCTGTAGGTGGACATCAGTAGTTCTTTTATGTGATAATAGTGCATTTTTAGGAGCACATCCCTGGGAGTCTCTGCAGGCAGAAATTAGGGTTTGGGTACCCTGTGTATTCTGTCTATCATCAAATCGTGCAGGTTTAGGTCCGGGGCCATTGTGGAGAATAGGGATAGAGCAAACTGTTGTAATTGGTGATTGGGGACAGATTCTGGTATTCCTCTTATTTTTATGTTATGTCTTCTGCTTCTGTCCTCTAGGTCTGCTATTTTGTCCTTGATCCATAATATTTCCTCTTTATGTGAGTTGTGGGTGTCCACTAATAGGTTAAAGGGGGTAGTGTAGTCTCCCAATCTGTCCTCCATCGTGCTTACTCTTTTTCCTAGTGAAGCTACTTCTTTTTGACAATGTTGAATACCGTTTACTAGGTCCGCTGACAGGGAGGCTCTGAGGGACATCAGCATTTCTTTTAACATTACATCGGATACTGGCTGGCCCGTTGTGGGGAATATAGCGATCGGGTCTGCTTTGCTACAGGGCCCTGTTTCATTGTTGGCCTGATTTTCTCCCACCTCCATGCCCCCTGTGTCATCCCGTTCTTAGGTGGAGTCCCTGCGGGGCTTGGATTTGGCTGGGCTTCTTGTTGTGGGGCTGTTGTCCTCAGGCAGAGGGTCCCTGTGTGTATAGGTGTGGATGTTACCTTGCTGTAGGGTCTTTCCCTGTGTCAGCGCGGTGTCCGTCTCAGCATGCTGCTCCCTGTTCGTGCCAGCGCCATCTTGCCTTAGGCCTCTGGAGATGGAGGAGAAGTACTCCAGGATTTTGACCATTTGTGTGGGCTCGTTCTTGCGTTTAGACATCTCCGCTGCGGTCACGGATGTCCTAGTAGCAGGGAGGGTTAATTTGGCTCGTGGTCTCCTTGTTGTTGCGGCTGTATCTGGTCTTTTCCCCCGGCGGTCGGACGGAGCTCTCTGCTATGCGTCCACGCTGGAGCTCGGCCGGCCACGCCCCACCAATAACATTTTTTTTATATATTTACTATAATCTAAATGTTTCTTGGTGCCTTAAAAAGTCCCCCCAATTTACTCCATTTTTGTCTATATTTTAGCATCGTCAAAGCAATTAGGTTTAGATTGCATCTCTCTCTTTTTTTTCTCTTTTTCTTTTATCTCTGATATTCAAATAAGATTTATCGGCAGGACCATATACATTTTAGCATTGCCAAAGTAGTTGGGTTTGTATTCTCTTTATTTCTTTCCTCATTCATTTTCCCTGTATTTCTCTCATTCGTTCTCCCGGTCTTTCTTTTCCCTGTCTTTCTTTCCCCCTGCCTGCCTCTTATTCTTTCTCTTTTTTCTGTCTTTTTCTGTCCCTGTGTTCTCACTCTTTCTCATATTACATTATATATACATAATATATACATTTTTGCATTGCCAAAGCAGTTGGGTTTGGACTCTTTCTTTCCATCTTTCTTTCTCCCTGTCTTTCCCTTATTCTTCGCCCTGTTATTCTTTTTCTCATTCTTTCTCCCTGTCCTCAGTTCTCCCTTTCTTTCATTCTTTTGATCGCTCTTTCCCTCATCTTTGCCCCCTGTCATTCTCTCTTTCTTTCTACCTGAGTTTCATTCTTTTTCCCTGTCTTTTTTTTCTCCATCATTCTCTTATTCTTTCTCCTGAGTTTTTCTCCCTTTCTTTCATTTTTTTTTCTCCCTGTCTTTCTTTCTCTCTCTCACCAATGTTCTCTCTCTTTCTCATATTACATTATATATACATTTTAGCATTGCCAAAGCAGTTGGGTTTGGATTCTTTCTTTCCATCTTTCTTTCTCCCTGTATTTCCCCTCATTCTTTTGCCTGTCTTTCGCTTATTCTTTCTCCGTGTCCTTCTCTTATTTTTTTCTCCTCGTCTTTCTTTCTCCCTTTGTTTCTCTCATTCTTTCACCCTGTCTTTATTCTCATTCTTTCTCTCATTCTTTCTCCCTGTCTGTCCTGAAATATTACAAGCTTAGTTTTAGAAAGATTGAGTTAGAAGAAGTGATGTGATATCCATACCAATATGTCGCTCAGTAAATTTGTGATACGCAAGTAGACCGTGGGAGTGAGCTAGGGAGTAGAGAGATAGATCTTATTATCATTTATTTATTTCAGGTACTTATATAGTGCTGTCAATTTACACAGCGCTTTACATATATATTGTACATTGTCACATCAGTCCCTACCCTCAAGGAGCTTACAATCTAAGGTCCCTAACTCACATTCAGATATATACTAGGGCCAATTTAGACAGGATCTAATTTACCTACCAGCATGTCTTTGGAGAGTGGAAGTCCCCGGAGGAAACCCATGCAGGCACAGGGAGAACATGAAAACTTCAGGCAGGTAGTATCGTGGTTGGGATTCGAACCAGCGACCCTTTTGCTGCCAGGCGAAAGTGCTATCCACTACACCACTGTGCCGCCCATCTGCGTAGAGGTGGTATTGGAAGCCATGGGAGGTTATCAACTGGCCCAAGAAAGAGGATGGAGCCTTGGGGTACTCCAACAGAAATAGGAAGAGAAGTGGAGGTGGTGTTGTATGTGATGCTGAAAGTGTACTGAGATAGGTAAGAGAACAAGGAGAGAGAAGAGACACAGAGGTGAAGGGAGTAGAGTTTATTGAGGAGGTCAACAGTGTCAAAGGCAGTGTAAAGGTTTAAAATTATGAGTATGGCATAATAGTCGTTGGTTTTAGCAGTTAGGTGGTCATTAGCAGGGCAGTTTCAATGGAATGTTGGGGGCGGAAGCCAGACTGTAGAGGACCAAGAAGGTTTACCCCATGCGACTAAGCACCCATTTCTCCCACCAGTAAACTTGGCCTCTTATAGCTTACATCTACTCGCCTTGACAAGCTATGCCCCTGTTCACACATCCTTAATTAATCCACCACCTTTTTAGCTGGTTATGGGAGGTTGGTACGAGCTGCAGTACATGTACAAAAGAACTCATGCTTTTTACATGTAAAAAAGAACTCATACAAGTTCTTTGGAAAAAAAAACTTTATTTAGAAGGTGAACATGTTAGAACAAGTAACTACACATAGTAAGCAAACAGATTTACATTTAGAAATCAACATATTTATGTTCTTCTCTTACTGCTTTCAAATTCAACATTACCCAAGCAACTGACTGTGACTATAATTTACCACTCAATAGAGAGATTTCTTACGCTCTGCGTTTTCCTGATCAGACCTACTGTAGGACATGGGGCTTCCTACTGAACCGAGACCTATAGGCAAAACATTTTTTCTTTTTTTCTCCATTTTGGATAGTGTTTATTCTTGCCATCTTTGTCCCATTGGGGGATTTGCCATCACTTCCTGTCCCATAGCCAAACAGGACCTGAGAGGAAATCCCTGCAAATTAAGGGAATCTCTTTGGGACCCCCTGGTCATTGGAACTAGTGCTCCCATTGGACGATTTCCTCTCTATTTACTTTCTGTTTCAATTGATAATGGTTAAAAGGACACACAGAGAGGGAATCCCCCTAACAGAGACACAGACAGCAATAAAAACTGATATGTTCTAATCCATCTCCACTGTGTCAAAAACCATAAAAAAATGTTTGCCCTTAGTTATATTTTAAAGACAGGCTTGATATCAATTTTAACAAAGTGGGAAAACAACCCTAAACATTTCAAGCTTAATAAAAGTCTTTCACAGTGCCACCCTACTCCTAATTAGTCCCAAAGACTTGGCTTAAAATATCTGCTAGGCTCTTAACACAGCCACAAATAAATTAATAAATGAGGGGTTAGTATTGAAAAAGTACCCATGCAAATCATATTGCAACAAGTAGGCTCTTTCTTAGTGAGAACTTTTAATCACATAGTTCACATCACATAAAACAACATGAGGCTTTTGTCAAGGCTTTGTTGAAATTAAAAACAATAAAATCTTATTAAGCACCTGTTTGCATGCATACAGTCCTGGTGGTCATTTTGTAAGTACAGAACAATGATGGTGGCTTTTTCGAGTGTAAACCACAACAAAAAGAGATCTTTATAAATGGCCTATAATGACTGTGGGGGTAGCTCAGTTGTGACAAGTACTTGATTTAACCCACTAAACCACCACTGATAAAAACTCACCTGTTTTAGCAATATTATGCTAATTTATCTCAATGTTATTAAAGAGAGCAGAATGATACTAGTATGAAAAAACTTGATGCAATATCTTAAAGTACAACTATAGGCAAATGTTTTTTTTTCCATTTTGGATAGAGGGTTATAACCCCTGTCAGGATTTTATTTTGCCATCTGTGTCCACCTGGGGAGATTTAACTGGATTTCCTGTTCCATAGTCAAAACAGGAAGTGAGAAGAAATTCCTGCAAATTAAGGGGGGGGGCCCAGGTAACCAGAACTAGTGTCCCCTTTGGAATATTTCCAGTTTATTAATTTTATGAAGTCAACCCAAAATTTGTAATTTTATTTTACTTTCACTTTCCAGCCTCTGCAATGAATACAAATATCCTGCAGCACCAACCTGGGCAGTAGCAGAAGCACCAGTCAGAAGCACTTAGACAACCGCAGCTAAACTGTGGATCTGGGGATGAGCCGAGTGAGACCAGGAGGAGGGGCCAGCAGGTACAGCATCAGGAATGGCACAGTGGGATACTGCCTCAGCCATGGGTCCTACACAGAGACAATTGCCACTGAACCGTGAGAGGGGCCAAGTGAGACCAGGGGAGGCGCCAACAGGCACAGGAGTTGGCAAGGGAATCCTTAGCCTCAGGCCGCAGCCATCAGAAACTTTACACAGCTCTAGGCTTGCCCCCCCCCCGGGCATGACCACCAACATTGCCCAGGGCCTGCCCAGTATCCGCCCCACCGAATCCGACAGCCCCATGTATTCAGCAGTGACATGCCAATCCAGCAAAGAGACATCCAAATCCAGCAAAGAGGTAGCACAATCCAATAAGGAGATAATCCAGCAACATTGACAATCAATTTACCAAAAATGTGATGTTGTGATGTCTAACAACTTGCTTCCAATCCACAGTGAGCAGTCAGTCAGGCAGGCTACATGCAGCACAGCTCTTCCACACAGCTAAGCTGCTACTGGCGTCCAAACCAGGTCTTCCCCTCTCTCAGGCTGCAGCCAGAACTAAGCAAGCTGCATCGGCTCACTCTGTGGCCTCCCTGCTAAAGGAATAGTATAGAGAGTGCTTGTCGCTCACTGTCTCCAAAGACAGAGGCACATTCCGCCAGAGGGAAAAAAAAAAAAAGCCCTGGCTGTATCTATACTATAAATTAACAACTCGTTGGTTTGGGAGAAAAAACAAACATCCATTAGTAAAATCAGCACACATTACACATTGTTAGGCACACAGTTATCCCTTTCATTGCTTCTAGATGTCCCTTCCCAGCCAGTTTCAATAGTATAGTGACAGTGTACAGTATTAGCAATGATCACTGCATTTCTGTCACTAATGGTGTCAGTTAGTCAGTTCCCACCATGTGTCAGTTAGTGTCAGATTGCCTGCTGTACTATCACAGTCCTACTATAATTCGCTGATCACCACCATTACTAATAAAAAACAAACATTCCAGTACATATATGATCGATTGTAGACACTATATCTTCCGCACATACCAATCAATATTGTGTTTTTTTTTCCAAAGACATGTACCAGAATAATTTTGGCCTAATTTTATGACGAAATGTGCTTTTAAATTATATGAATATCTTTCAAATTGTTTTTAGTGCACAGGCAGTGCAAGATAAATTAAATTAGTGATTATAGTGTAATAAAATCTTGTACAAAGTCTCAGATATGAATCTAATTAACCAAGAAAAAGTGTAGAACAGTCAGCTCTCAACTATGGGAGGAGGTGATGAGGGAGCTAGAGAGCAGGAGATCTTGAGAACAAAGAGAATGAATAGGTTGGTATTTAGAGATTAGGCTAGTGATGTAAAGGGGGGCTAAGTTGTGGATGGCTTTGTAAGTAGTTGTTAGTAATTTGAATTTAATTTGTTGGATGAGTGGAAGCCAGTGGAGGGATTGACAGAGAGGAGTAGAAGACACAGAGCGATTGGTAAGGTTGATAAGTCTGGCAGCAATATTCATTATGGATTGAAGGGGGATAGCCTATGTAGAGGTAAGCCAATGAGAAGGGAGTTGCAGTAGTCAAGACGAGAGATGACCATGGAGTTGATTAAGAGCTTTGTTGTGTGTTTCTTTAGAAAGGGACATATTTTGGAGATGTTGCAGAAGTTGAGGCGGCACGATTTGGACAGTGATTGGATGTGGGGCTTAAAGGAGCTTGGCATGCAGGAATGGGTTTATAGTTGTGCCATCGATTTTGACAGAGAGAGCAAGGGGAAGGGGCATATGGGGGAGGAAAAATTATAAGTTGGGTTTTGGATAGATTGAGTTTGAGGAAGTGGTGTGACATCCAGGCTGATATATCTGTTAGCAAATTTGATAGATTAAATAGATTTGGGTGTCGTCAGCGTAGAGGTGGTATTGGAAGCCATGGGAGGCTATCAACTGACCCAGGGAGGAGGTGTAGATTGAGAATAGGAGAGGTCCAAGGACAGAACCTTGGGGGACCCCAACAGAGAAAGGAAGAGGAGAGGAGGAAGTTGAATTGTAAGTAACACTAAAGGTGCAGTTGGATAAGTAGGAGGAGAAGCAGCGAAGAGTACGATCACGGAGACCAAAAGTGTGGAGTTTTTTGAGGAGGAGGGGGTGGTCAACAGTATCAAAGGCAGCAGAGAGGTCCAGGAGTAGGAGTACAGAAAAGTGCCCATTGGTTTTGGCCATTAGTAGATTGTTTGCTAGTTTTAGGAGAGCAGTTTCTGTGGAGTGCTGAGGACGAAAACCAGACTGAAGGGGATCAAGAAGGCCATTATCAGCAAGGTGGTTGCACAGCCGGTTGTAGACCAGACTTTCAAGGAGTTTGGATAAAAAGGGGAGCAAGGAGATGGGGCGGAAGTTGTCAAGATTGGATGGGTCCAGCAAGGGCTTTTTAAGTATGGGGCTAACTAGTGCATGTTTTAGAGAGTTGGGAATGATACCAGAAGAGAGGGATAGATTAAAGATGTGAATTAGAGAGTGTAGAATAGAGCCAGAGGGTGAATGTAGCATTTGCGAGGGAATAGGATCCAGAGGGCAGGTGGTGAGATGGACATTGGCAAGTAGTTTAGCAACCTCCTCTATAGTGGTGGCGTTGAGAGAAGGAAGTAATGATTGAACCTGTGGGCATGAAGTGTAAAGCGAGGAGATTACCTGAACAGCAGAGATTTCCTTGCGATTTGTATCAATCTTCAGTTTGAAGTGATTGGCGATCCCTTGGGTGGTGAGTGAGTTGGTGGGTGGAGGCAGTGGAGGACCAAGTAGAGAGTTGAAGGTAGAGAAGAGTTGACGGGGACGGGATGATAAGTTTCTAATGAGAGTGATAAAATAGGTCTGCTTGGCAGTGAGGAGGCTGGAATTGTATTTTTGGGGGGCAGTTTTGTATTGGTTGAAATATTTCTGAGACTTAGTCTTACGCCACAGGTGCCAAGGTTGAAGGGGTCGGGGCCTGATTCTATGGGTATAGTGAGGGGGCCAGTGAGTCCATTGAGGCTAAAGGTGAAAATATATATGTATGTACACATACATACACACACACACACACACACACACACACACACACACACACGCAGTATCTCACAAACATGAGTACATCCCTCACATTTTTGTAAATATTTTATTATATCTTTTCACGTGACAACACTGAAGAAATTATACTTTGCTACAATGTAAAGTAGTGAGTGTACAGCTTGTATAACAGTGTAAATTTGCTGTCCCCTGAAAATAACTCAACACACAGCCATTAGTGTCTAAACTGCTGGAAACAAAAGTAAGTACACCCCTAAGTGGAAATGTCCAAATTGGGCCCAATTAGCTATTTTCCCTCCCCGGTGTCATGTGACCTGTTCGTGTTAAAGGCCTACGGTGTGAATGGGGAGCAGGTGTATTAAATTTGGTGTTATCACATTCACTCTCTCATACTGGTCACTGGAAGTTGAACATTGCACCTCATGACAAAGAACTCTCTGAGGATCTGAAAAAAAAGAATTGTTGCTCTACATGAAGATCTCTTGGTCAAAGCGGCTTACCTTAAGGGAAAGTTTCCAAAGTGCTTGCGTAATTTGCACGGATTGAAATGAACTCATGGAGTCTATACGAAAGTTCTTAACATATATTATTGCACTCGGAGTCCAGGATACTGTTTGAGTGGATAGTATCAGAAATTCCAATACCATGAGAGGATTGTCAAGTGAAGTTTTATGGGTTATTGCCGCAGGGGTCTTAGACAGTGTGTCCCATGCCGCAAGAGACCCTTGTATAGAAGGTATATTAGAGCAGATCAATGGTAAACCTGAGAGTTTAGCAAGTAGTAAGGAAGGGAGGTCTCTGCCCTTTAGTAGAAATTTCTGAATGGAAACACAGTGATGCTCTGGCAGATCGTCAAACCATGCATGCAGTTGATCTAAAAGTACTGCAGTGTAGTAGTGCCTCAGTACGAGTAGTCCCACATCACCTCTACTTTTATGTTTAGTTAGGGTAGCAAATGGTATTTTTGCTAATTTACCTTGCCAGATAAAACGCTTAAGCTCACGGTTCACAACTTGGAAAAATTTGTTTGGAAGTGGGATAGGCATTGTTTTAAAGTAATATAACATTTATGGAAGTATTAACATCTTAAAGGCTGCTATATGTCCCACCCAGGACAATTCATACTGTGTGATGTGAGCAAAATCCTGTTTAATCATATTGATTAGGTTAGGGAAGTTTGCTTCATTAGGTACCTAAAGTTGGGGTACAAAAGGTGATACCCAAATACGTAAATTTATGTTTAACCCAAGCAAACGGATACTGCAATTTTAAGGAGGCCAAATGAGATACCAATTGGAAGGATAGAAGATTTAGCTATATTTAGCTTATGCAGAGAGACCTTACTGAAATGATCCAGTACTTTCTGTACAGCACAAAATGAAGATGCCGGATTTGTGAGAGTATCACATCGTCTGCAAATAGACTTATTTTATGTTGGTGGGATGCTAGGGGGATTTCTGTTACGGCAGGCTTGGACCCGATTTCTTCAGCTAAAGGCTTCATGACTTGGGTGAAGATTAGGGGGGAAAAAGGGCAACCTTGCCTCATACCATTCGTTATAGATAAATCATCTGACATGGCATTAGAAGAAACTACACTACCGGTAGGGAGGGTATATAGGGCAGAGATTGCTAATGATACAAAGCCCTGGAAACAAACTTAGTTTAAGACAGCCTTCAGGTAGCCCCAGTGAACCCTGTCAAATGCTTTTTCAGCAACCAGGGTAAGGAATACTGCTGATGGAATGGATCTTAGCATCAGATATTCTATACAGTGTTGGAAGATCCGAAACGAAAAGATCAATTCTTGTGTAAACTCTATGGGAAGCTGAGTAAAACGTATAGTCTCTCTTGTATTGGTTGAGGCATTACCAGACATCGTGTAGATCTGCTTTGTGCGGAAACGCTTGGAGGTTGCCTCTGGAGGTGGTTGAGCTGGCTGTAAAATCTAGTGTAGTGTCTACCACCACATTTAAATCCCTGCATATCAGTAGCAGGTATTTGCAAACTTTCTGGATAGTTTTCAATACAGAGCACAGAAAAGGAATTTGTCTTTTATTCGGAGCATAAATATTTGCGATTGTGTACAAGGTGTTATTTAGGTTACAAACCAAAATGATATAGCGACCCTGAGGGTCCAGGAAAGTCATAGAGTGTAAAGGAGACTGAAATACTTATGGCGAGCAGGGTTCCTCTTTTCTTAATTTCCGCATTGGCTGAAAGGCATTTAAGGATATAATTTTAAGACTCATCATGCAATATAATTTGCTGAAGCAAAGCAGGGAGTAAAAATCGATGCATTGCTCAGTAAAACTAGCACACAATACACACACCTTTAGTGAAAAAAAATGCACATTATTTTACAGGTAAAAAATGTACATTTTTTTTTTTTTTACACTGGATGTTGCAAAGCATTGCACCCGTGATCAGTGGATCGCAGTTGCAATGTTAGGCTCCTACAGACACTGCTGACAACTCTCTTCTTGTAGACAGACAGTTACTCAGATGCAGGCAGGGTCAGTAAACTTTGAGGGCACTAATCAGCACCCTGGTACTCCATTGAGGACTACAAACTTACTGTCGCTGTGAATGAATAACGTGGCTGGGTGGGTGGAGCCTTGGAGTGAAGTCTCATATTGCAAATTTGCAAACACGACTTTGATATATGAAGTATATTGCAAACCTAAAATCTATTTTTGGTATTTTGACATTAATGCCTCAACTGTATATATTTTCCCAAGTATAGGATTCTTTTGTGAACCTGTTGCAAAGTTTCTTATCTGGAAATTCTGCTAACAGCACTTCCTGTTATAAACTAGCAACCCTAAACCACTGCTGGTGTTGTTAATCTACCATGTGCACTGTTTCGCTTTACCATTGGGCTGCCTGTCAAGCCTATTAGATAAACAGCCAATGCCAAACTGAAGGAGCTTATATGCTGACTAATGCCCTGTACAAATGGGCCTAATTTTGGGTGGCATCAACCGGTTCAAAAGAAACTGGCCGACATTCGGCCTGTGTGTACTGCAGCCAGTTCCGACAGAAGCCGATGGGTTGAACGAAAAGAAAAAAAAATAGCAGTGTGTACTAGGCTCAACAATGCTGCTGCTAATTGCAATGTCATTCTGCAGGTACTAGTAGGATCTTCTATTAAGTAACTTTGCAAAAATTCATAAAGAAACAATTTGCTTGATAAAACTGTGCATAGTGAGCAAGGATTCCAAACGTACTAAAACTAGTCTTTGGATGCACATACATTTTAAACTTGTCCAATACATATCTGTTTCTGTACACAGAACATCTAATGTGAAAATATAGCATATTTTCTTGATCTTGAACTATAACTTAGCATCTCAAATCAGATACAGAAGGGACTGGATCTATGGTACCTCAATATATTGTGGCAGAGTGTTGCCCTGCCAGGGTTTAGAGAAGAAAGATGGCCCAGGATTCTCAACCTGGTAGGTTGAGGGGCTCCAGATGAGTTGCATGTTTAGGAGTTTCCTCAGTGTTTAAAGTCTGTTTCGGGATCAGGAGCCCGGGGATCTCTTAGAGATCCGGGTGGGATGAGATCCCCAGTCCTGGGTCCAGGATTTGGCTTTACCCAGAACACTGATTGCACAGCTGGGTGGAGGCCTGTTAAGGCAGTCAAACCAAGGCTTCAGTGGCACACACACACTGGGAGACAGGCAGTCTCCAGGAGTCGAAGACTGCAGGAGGCAGTCTGAGTGTCCACCTCGTGCAGGGGCCAATCGCTTATAGCCAGGAGAGCTATTGATTGCTTATAGCCAGGAGAGCTATTGATCGCTTATAGCCAGGAGAGCTATTGATAGCTTATAGCCAGGAGAGCTATTGATCGCTGATGAGCCAGGAGGGCTATTGATCGCTTATGAGCCAGGAGGCTGAGTATATACGTTTATGGTTGCTGCATATGATGGTGACAACCCCCTGCGAGGGAAACCCTTTTGAACTTTGCTTGAGCTTTCGTTTAAATAAACATGGGCTACCATGCCCTCAAACAGAGATCCTGGCTGTTGCAGACTCACTGAACATGCACCTACTAAAAGAGCTAAAGACCGCCAACGTCACAATACGTAGACACTGAACTAGACCATAGAAATGTGTTATAGCTGCATACTCCTGACAGCTGCTTTCTATATATACAGTACATTGGATATTTCCAATCACTGCACGGCTTATACAGCAGTAAAACTGGCACAGAGTGAAGTGTTCAGGAGTATGTAATGCGTTGCGATGAATGCAAAGTTCAGCAGCACCCATTCAGCTCTAAAAAAAAATCCCCTCTCAAGTAAAAACCCCTTCCTCTCTCCCTAAGCAACATGTCCTTGGCTCCGCAAGCAGAAATGTAACTTTACTCCATCAGTGCCAAAGCATTACCCCTTCCTCTCTTCCTTCTACCTGAAGCAAAAGTTGTTTTATCACTGTGAACGTGTTCTTTTGGTAACACAATCTCTATGAACCCTGCATAGAAATAATACAGATAATAGGTGAGGCGGGCAGCAGACCCTGTGGTGGTTGGGCAGCCATTGACCCCCTGGGACATTTGGATCCAATGCAACACTGTATGCAAATGTATTTTTTTACACAATTAGAGCTTTCTTTTGGTGGTATCTGCTCATCACTGGGTTTTTATTTTTACAAACTGCTGGGAGTGTCAATAGAAAGCAAATGACACCCCCAAATCAGTTTGCACTGCGAACTGCAAACTCGCACAGGAATCAGATCGCATGGGTGCGAACACCAATGCAATCCAATTCTGATGCGGACCCAAAAAAAGAATGGCCTGTGCGAGTTTGGTCTGACTGTGATGCGATTTCAGCCATATTATCTGTATGGCTGAAATTGCATCGCACAGAGATCGCATGTGATTTTCACTGCAATGCAGTGCGAATCCCATGCAATCTCGGACAACTCTGCAGTGTGAACCAGCCCTCAGCCCAGTTCACACTGGCGCACTGTGCAATATTGGATTTGATTTGCACTACAGATAGTATGGCTGAGATCGCATCACATTCGGGCTAAACTCGCACAGGACCCTTTTTTGCGTCGGCAACAGAATCGGATCGCATGGGTGTTCACACCTAAGCGATCCGATTCATGTCCAAACTATCAGTTCGCACTGCGATATGTGAGCTGAACTGAGGGTGTCGTTAACTTTGCATTGACACTCCCCTCAGTTCGCATATAGCAGTGTGAACTGCCATGCGAGTCAGGTGCGATGTGGGAACCTGCAGTGGATTTGCAGGGTTCCTGCATCGCACTAGTGTGAACCAGCACTGAGTCATCCTCTCATTTATATTTGCATAGCCCTTACAGATATACATGAGCATAATAAATGCAGGAAGTGTAATGTTGCTGTAAACAGGAGGTGATTTGTGCACATTGGCTGGAAGAAAATGTGTGGTGATGCCAAATAAACAATCAACAAACCACACCCACACCAAATATAGCTCCCACATTGATCAAAAATGTAATTTCAACTTGCCTGCGGCTGGAATGTATTGGCGGCTCCCGGCAATACAGAAAAAAAATATGGCATGGGGTCCTTTGGGTTAGGTATGGATTTTAAGCGGAAGCCCACACCAAATGGTTTTACAAAATGGCGGGGGATCTCCCCACAATCCATACCCAACCCATATCCTAGCATGCAGCCTGGAGGTCAGGATGAGGGGGGGCAAGCAAGCACCCCACCTCCTGGACCATACCAGGCCATGTGCCCTCAATATGAGGGGTGTGTGTGCTTTGGGGTGGGGGGAGCAGAGCATCCACCCCCCATGTTGAGGGCATGTGGCCTGGTACGGTTCAGGAGGGTGGGGGGGCACTCACTTGTCTCTTCCCTTTCCTGACCTCCAGGCTGCATGCTCGAATAAGGACCTGGGGGGACCCTATGCATTTTTTTCGGCCTATTATTTTCCGACCCCAGTACCGGTTTTTAGAGCGGGCAGTCATCGCTTTAGTGGTCACAATCGATGTGGCTAAAAGCCGCTCTTTTTATCATAAAGGAGCGGGAGGGGACATTCCCCCTCCCGCCGCTCTTACTGGGCCTCCTGTCCCACCAGGAGGCCCAAGCCACGATCTGGCACTTCCGCCGGCTAGGCTGAGGCTGGAACAAAGCCAGAAACGGCTTCGTTCCAGTCTCCTATGTAAAATTCCAGAAGTGATGTCACAACGTCACTTCCGGTTCACTCGGTGGCGCCAATGGCCCCGATTTTTAAAAAAATTACAGTATTTAGAATCACCATTTTTGGCGATCTGAATACTTTGAAGTGCAAAGGAGGGATCCCTCCATAAAGAATACCGGTCACCAGTTATTACTGTCACAAGGGATGTTTACATTCCTTGTGAAAGCAATAAAAGTATTTTTTTATTAAAGGACACTGTAAAAAAATAAAATACATTTTATAAAGTGACCCTGTCCCAGCGAGCTCTCGCAGCAAACAAAACGCATACACAAGTCACGCCCACAAATGTAAACAGGGTTCAAACCACACATGTGAGGTATTGCCGCGACCGTCAGAGTGAGAGCAATAATTCTAAGAAAAGACTTCCTCTATAACCCTAACCTGGTAACCGTTATTTTTTTTTTAAAGCATCGTCTATGGAGATTTTTAGGTACTGTAGTTTGTCGCCATTCCACGAGTTCGCAATTTCAAAGCATGACATGCTGGGTATCTATTTACTTGGTGTAACATCTTTCACATTATACAAAAAAATTGTGCTAACTTTACTGTTTTTTTTAATTCATGAAAGTGTTTTTTTCCCCCAAAAAATTGCATTTGAAAGACCGCTGCACAAATACAGTGTGACCTAAAATATTGCAACGACCACCATTTTATTCTTTAGGTTCTCTGCTAAAAATATAAATCTATATATATATATATATACATATATATATATATGTTTGGGGGTTCTAAGCAATTTTCTAGCAAAAAATACGGATTTTAACCTGTAAGCAACAAGTGTCAGAAAGCCGCTTAGGCGTGAAAGGGTTAAAAAAAATTGCGTGGGGTCCACCCCCAGTCCATACCAGGCCCTTCAGGTCTGGTATGGCTTTTAAGGGGAACCCCGCGCCAAAATTTGTAAAAAAATTGTGTAGGGGTCCGTACCAGGCCCTTCAGGTCTGGTATTGATTTTAAGGGGTACCCTGTGCCAAATTGGAGTCCCCCTCCAAAAGCCATACCAGACCCTAATCCGAGCACGCAACCTGGCAGGGCGGGAGGGGGTAGGGACGAGCGAGTGCTCCCCCCCCCCCTCCGAGCCATACCAGGCCATATGCCCTCAACATGGGGGGGACCCCTACCCATTCACTAAAAAAGCTGTTAAAAGTAAAATAAACAAGAGCTGTTTTTTGACAATTCCTTTATTGTAAAATAGCTCTCCGGTGTCTTCTTCACGGTGTCTTCTCTTCTGCTGCCATCTTCTCCATTAGTGAATGGGTAGGGATACGATTTACCCCATATGCATTCACATGGGAGGGTAAGGATCTAGGGGCCCCCTTATTAAAGGGAGCTTCCAGATTCCGATAAGCCCCCCGCGCACAGACCCCCTCAACCACCGGCCAGGGTTGTGGAGATGAGACATTTCTCCCCATCATGGGGAGAAGGTGCTTTGGGGACCCCATGTTGAGGGCATGTGGCCCGGTATGGTTCGGAGGGGGGTGGCATTCACTCATCCCCACCCCATCCTGCCATGCTAGGGCTGCATGCTCAGATAAGGGTCTGGTTTGGATGTTGGGGGAACCCCTACGCAATTGTTTTTTTTAATTTAGGCACAGGATTCCCCTTAAAATCCATACCAGACCTTAAGGGCCTGGTACAGACTTTGGGGGGAACTCTACGCAATTTAAAAACCAAAAAAAAATTGGCACAGGGTTCCCCTTAAAATACATACCAGACGAGAAGGGCCTGGTATGGACTAGGGGTGGGGTGGGGGGCAACGCAATGCTTTTTCAGTGAATTTTATCTACATTGCCGGGAACCAGCAATACATTACAGCCGCAAGTGATTTTAAATGACAATTTTTCCTTTACAAATGTAATTTTCCAGTGGCAAGGTTCTAAACATCACAGTGATGCGGCATTTTTAGTAATATTTCAGATTTTTTCCCCACTATAATTGTTGAAATCACTGCTCCTTTAAAAACGACCTTTAAAAAAAAAAAAAAAAATTCTACTTAGACATGTCCCCTGGGGCAGTACCCAGGTCCCCATACACTTTTTATGGCAAGGAACTTGCATACAAGCTTTAAATCGAGGACTTTTTGCAAGTTTGAATCCCATTGACGGCCACTGTTCGCATATGTGAGCTGACAGGTGCACCTTCCCGGCAATATCGCTCGGTTCTGTTTGCATGGTCGCTCAGTTTCCCAGAGTTGAAGTCTCAATTGCCCTTAATTGGGAGCTATTTCCCTCCACTTCAGGAGCGTATCTCAGCGCTATAGTAAATTACCCCCATAGTGTGACTGTGATAGGATGGCAGGCAATCTGACATGATCTTGGATGCTCACTTACACTGACATCGCTAGTGACACTAATACAGTGATAATACTGTACACTGACACTGCACCAATGACATTGGCTGGGAAGGGGTTAACATCTAGGAGCAATCAAGGGGTTAACTCTGTTCCTAACAATGTGTAATGTGTGCTGCTTCTACTTAAAGTGGTTGCAAAGGTAGAAGATTTTTTTTATCTTAATGAATTCTATGCATTAAGATAAAAAGCCTTCTATGTGCAGCAGCCCCCCTCATACTTACCTGAGTCCCCTCTCGATCCAGCAATGTCCACGAGTCCACGCCTGTCCGGGACTCTCCCTCCTGATTGACTGAGACACAGCAGTGGCGCCATTGGCTTCCGCTGCTGTCAAACAAAGTCAGTTAGCCAATGAGGAGAGAGAGGGGGCAGGGCCAAACCACGGCTCTGTGTCTGAATGGATACATAGAGCTGCGGCTCGGCTTGGGTGCAGCCATAGCAAGCTGCTTGCTGTGGGGGCACTCAACAGGAGAGAGGGGCCAGGAGCATCGAAGAGGGACCTGAGAAGAGGAGGACCACCGCACAGAGCAGGTAATTATAACATATTTGTTATTTTCATAGAAAAAAAAATGAGACTTTAAAATCACTTTAACTACCTGGCTGTTTTTTCTCCCTGCTTTGAAGGGAGAAGAAACAGCCAGATCGCTGTTTACAGTACACAGAGTTCTGTGTTTTTGTAAATACAGAACTCTGTGTTGTGTGTGATTGGCTACAGCTGATTTCAGCCAGAATCATTAGCTGAAATCAGCTGCCAAATCTGTGCTAAGTCCAATTACAGCACAAGTCGGCAGGGGACATGTGCATGCGTGTCCCAAACCCAGAAGAAAGCCAGCGACAGGTACATTGTCCAGGATGCCTGTGCAGCCCATCGGCAGTAAATCTACCTTGGGCAGACAGCAAGTAGTTAAAATCATTACGTTTATCCAGAACAATCAAAACTACCATGTACCGTGAAATGATGCTCACGTTTTTTCACCTTTCCTACATCAATCTTACCTCGGACTGAGCTCTTCCTCTAGCTGCCTTAAATGTGGACAATCAGATGCGGATCTGCTCCATGCCTTCTGGACGTGCCCCAAAATGAAAAGATTCTGAACCACAGTGGTACATTATGTTACCACACATCTAGCAATATATTTGCCTTTGATTCCTGAATGGGCACTTTTTGGCCTGATAAGACTTTAAGGAGTTAAAATTTTCAGAGAAAAATAATGCAAATAATTGTTCATGGTTAGATCTCTTGTGGCAAAGAAAGTCTTGATCTATTTGTATGTAGCAGTGTTCGTTTTGGCAGCAAATTTCGATTTAGTTTTAGTCTTAGGACTAAAATGGCATTTTAGTTTTAGTCCCATTTTAGTCATTTGCAAGTGTTTTAGTTTTAGTCAGTCTTTGACTAAAATGCCATTTTAGTCATCATATTTCAAAATCTCCAGTACATTTTTGTCTAATACAATAATTTTAGTCAACTAAAATCAAAAATGTTTAATGTTGTAATACATTATTTAAGCATTTCTCTAGAATTTCCAAACTCAATATACAGTATCTCACAAAAGTGAGTACACCCCCCACATCTTAGTAAATATTTTATTATATCTTTTCAAGTGACAACACTGAATAAATTACACTTTGCTACAATGTACAGCTTGCATAACAGTGTAAATTTGCTGTCCCCTCAAAACAACAACACACAGCCATTAATGTAAAAAACCACTGGCAACAAAAGTGAGTACACCCCTAAGTGAAAATGTCCGAATTGGGCCCAATTATTTTCCCTCCCCATGTGACTTATTAGTGTTACAAGGTCTCAGGTGTGAATGGGGAGCAGGTGTGTTAAATTTGGTGTGATCACTCTCACTTTCTCATACTGGTCACTGGAAGGTCAACATGGCACCTCGTGGAAAAGAACTCTCTGAGGATCTGAAAAAATTAATCGTTGCTCTACATAAAGAAGGGCTAGGCTATAAGAAGATTGCCAAGACCCTGAAACTGAGCTGCAGCACAGTGGCCAAGACCATACAGTTGTTAAACAGGACAGGTTCCACTCAGAACAGGCCTCGCCATGGTCAACCAAAGAAGTTGAGTGCACATGCTCAGCATCCTATTCAGAAGTTGTCTTTGGGAAATAGATGTATGAGTGCTGCCAGCATTGCTACAGAGGTTGGAGGGGTGAGGTGTCAGCCTGTCAGTGCTCAGACCATACGTCGCACACTGCATCAAATTGGTCTGCATGGCTGTCGTCCCAGAAGGAAGCCTCTTCTAAAGATGATGCACAAGAAAACCCGCAAACAGTTTGCTGAAGACAAGCAGACCAAGGACATGGATTACTGGAACCATGCCTATGGTCTGATGAGACCAAGATAAAATTATTTGGTTCAGATGGTGTCAAGCGTGTGTGGTGGCAACCAGGTGAGGAGTACAAAGACAGACAAGTATGATGGTGGGAGTGTCATGGTCTGGGGTTGCATGAGTGCTGCTGGCACTGGGAAGCTACAGTTCATTGAGGGAACCATAAATGCCAACATGTACTGTTACATATTGAAGCAGAGCATGATCCCCTACCTGCGTAGACTGGGTCGCAGGGCAGTATTCCAACATGATAATGACCCCAAACACACCTCCACGATGACCACTGCCTTGATAAGGAAGCTGAGGGCAAAGGTGATGGACTGGCCAAACATGTCTCCAGAGAAAAAAGAGGGGGGTCCTTTAAGGCGCTTCCAAGTAGGTATATTGGCTGTTATAAACAATACAGTCCTGCTCACCATTATTGGCACCCCTTCATGTTTTGCATAACTGAGTGAATGTCTTCAGAAATAAATGGAAATGTACCAAATTTATATCAGCAGGATCTTTTATAACAAATATTGTCGGTTATATGGATGAACCTTCGCGGAATTTCCTGGGGGGAGAAAAAAGAGACCTCTGTACAAACCGGTCAGGTAGTGGAAACGGGAGTCGAAGGAATAGTTCCGTCACCAGTAGCACCTCCACACAAACCCCAGTAATAGTACAACCTTATGACGGGACGCTGGGTCAGATGCGTCCATCCCCTAGTACGAGACGAAGTTATACATTGTCATGTACAACCGTAAATACCAAGGGAGTTACTTGACATCGAAGGGTCACGGTCGTCGTGAGTACGTTGGGGTCTGGTACTGTGAGGGTGGTAGTATGAAC
>BLSH010017822.1:130034-140849 GCA_018402905.1 Glandirana rugosa | reverse complement strand
CCCAATTTGGACATTTTCACTTAGGGGTGTACTCGCTTTTGTTGCCAGCGGTGTAGACATTAATTGCTGTGTGTTGAGTTATTTTGAGGAGACAGCCAATTTACACTGTTATACAAGCTGTACACTCACTACTTTACATTGTAGCAAAGTGTAATTTCTTCAGTGTTGTCACATGAAAAGATATAATAAAATATTTACAAAAATGTAAGGGGTGTACTCACTTTTGTAAGATGCTGTATATTACATTGTACAAGTGAATTGCCCTAAATGTCAAATTAAAGTGGGAAACTACATGCACATGGTTTGGTCCTGCACATATATCCATAGCTTTTGACAGGCCGTGGTTGCTGACAAATGCAATTAATTCAGTTACCATTACTTAATATCCTTTAATTCTTTTGCTTGGCATAACTGACAATCTTCACGCTTCTACTAATCAGAAACAGTTTATATTTTAAACAGAATACTATGCCAGGAAAATGATCCTTTTTAAATGGAAATTGGAGGATCCCACGAAAATGTCAGCCTGGAGGTCTATGATTAATGCTGTCCTTCCTTTGTATCGACTTTCGTATATGGGTCGTAATTGTCCTAAAAAAAATTTGGTCAGCCTGGAGGTATGCTAGACATCTCACACTGCTTAGCAATCACTCTCGGATTGTTGTTTCTCCTATTTAATGCCATCCTCCCTACTTCCCTCACCCACACTCCCATCTTTCTCTGTACCCCCCCCCCCTCCTCCTCACTCTCCTCTTCTTCTCCCTCTGCCCCTCTCCCCAAATTTCCATCTTCTCTCCTTGCCATCCCCTTATTAACATCCTTCCCCTTTTGGGTTTTTCAGTGCCATGATGCAAATGATTTATACTTGATGATTGCACACTACTGTCTAAGCCCTTGATTGGAGGTTAATGGACTTACATAACTCCTTAATAATGGTGCTCTATGGTAATATATCTTTGACTACTTGTATAAGCTTATGTCGTACTGTACAACCTGTTTAATGTACATGTGTAAGTTGCATATTGTTTTAAGATATTCCTATTTGTTAAAAAAAGAAAAAAAAGAAAATGAAAGTTTGCCTAGTACTGGGATAACGGAGGAAAAAAAAAAGCAATATGCATGCAAAGAATACGGTTTGAAAAACAAACAAGTATTGGAAGATGAATGCAAAATAAAAATAAGATAAAGATCAATATGTTACAGCTGTATTTGGACCCCTTATTCTATACTCTAGGGAGAATATTTCTTTAGTTTTGCTATTTGAGCTGCTTTTTGTCTTGTTTTTCTCTTGTTTGGATGCACATTTTTATTTTAAATTTTTCCATTTATCTGACACACATTGTCTTGAATTGAATGGCAGCCAATGATGCATGCATTTATTCCTCCCTACACATGGTATCTCTATCCCCATGATTAAACTCTGGGGGTGGAGTGAAATGCGTTGGAGCCGTGGCCTGCTTGGGAGACCAGGCTGAGGCTGTCACGAACCTCCTTACAGGGTTTTGCTGTGATGTGCAACTTTCAGGTCTTTCTCTTTTTGTTGAAGAGTGTGGTGAGTGACTTTTACGGTAGCTGCAATAGTGGGGTGACTTTTAAGGGATCAGTAATATTTCACCAGTGTCCAGGGTAGTGGCCATAATGCCACTGAGGCAGAATGTTGCTCAACTTGGGCCCACAGTTTAGTAGCAAGGGTGCACCATGTCACTACCCTGGAAAGGTTCAAGGCTCTATAGTATAGTGCCAGGTCCAGCAGACCAACACCACCATTTAGTTTGGGGAGGGTAAACAGTGCAAGTCTCATCCGAGCAACTTTGTCATCCCACATAAGCTTGAGTAGCATAGCGCGCAAGGAAGCAAAATATGATTTTGCGTAACACCTGAATGAGGTACAGAATGTGAGGCAATGTCATCCATTGATAGGCATTACAGCTTCCAAAGCAAGTGAGATTTTTGAAGTTCCAATCGAATTTTGGATGGCAAAGAACTAAAATTAGCCTCATATAATGTGTTAGAGGTGATGTTAGTGCCAAGATATCTCACAGAATTAATTCCCTGAATTGTGCATTTGGGAACCTCCCAGAGAGTTAAAGGCCCCTTCTCCTGGACATCATTTATTTTGAAATAGGATGTAAGTACTTGGGATACCTCTGTCAAGGTGGCAGGGGTCCTTCAACAGTGCTTCATTCAATCTCCAGGAGGAGATTTTGTGCACCGTAAATGACAGTTCCAACTGGGTGTGTGATCAGACAGAAGTATCGGGTCAATTGAAATATTACAAACCCTAGACTGTTCCCTATAAAGAAGAAATAAAAATCTAGGCACAAATATGTTTGCTGGATGGGAGAGAAGGTCATTCGTTTGGGTAACTATGACACCAAACATCCACCAGAGTCAGGAGGTGGAGTTCCATTTTTAACCATTTCAAATAGAAGAGAAATGGGAGGACCCCCTGGACCCATCTAGTAAAGGGTCATATGCAAAGCTAAAGTTGTCCCCTAAAATCAAATACCCCTTCACTATGTTTCAGAGTGAGCAGGAACATAATTTTAAGGAAGCTGCTTTGCTCCCAGTAAAGTAACAGAAATGTGCAGCATATCATCACTAATTATAGGAGCGCTAAAACGTATACCATCAATCTGAGTAGCTGAACACAATCAAAATTGCAATCAGGTTATCAACATCTAGACATGCTCATACACGTAGGTTGTAGTCATCTCCCAGAGTCAGTCACGAGTAGCAGATATACCATGCCACCCAGTGGCGGCCTGTCCATCAGGGTGCCCGGGTGCCGCTCCCTCTCTCCTGTCACCCCCTCTATGTCATGGATAGATTCATGCATAGCATGAATCTATCCATGGCCGCCCCTGACCACCACCCCCATTCATGCAGCCGGCCCCTTTGTGGTGCTGGCCGCATGAATTACCATGGCGGAGGGTGTCCATGAAGCATCTAATTAGAGCCGTGGCTCTAATTGGCCTCATTAAAGTGTGGCTTGTGGTGCAAGAACATTTGCCTTTCTAACTGATAATAGCTCTCAGCCAATCAGGAAGCGCTTGTATGTTACCGGTTTCCTGATTGGCAGAGAAGACAGGCAATCCTATTGGACGCCTATCTCGGAGAAGGAGGATGCCGCCGGAGCATGGACACTGCCAGCATGCTTTCCGCTCACTCGGGGGGGTATCTGCAATGTACCCCACCTGTGATATTGGCTGCAATGTAACCCACCTGTGATATTGGCTGCAATGTACCCCCACCTGTGATACTGGCTGCAATTTACTCCACCTGTGCTACTGGCTGCAATGTATCCCCACCTGTGACACTGGCTGCAATTTACCCCAATTGTGATACTGGCTGCAAGTTACCCCACCTGTTATATTGGCTGCAATTTAGCCTACCTGTGATATTGGCTGCAATGTACCCCCACCTGAGATATTGGCTGCAATGTACTCCACCTGTGATATTGGCTGCAATGTAACCCACCTGTGATATTGGCTGTGATTTACCCCCACCTATGATATTGGCTGCAATGTACCCCACTTGTGATATTGGCTGCAATTTACCCCACCTGTGATACTGGCTGCAATTTACCCTCACCTGTGATATTGGCTGCAACTGACCCCTCCCGTGATATTGGCTGCAATGTACCCCCACCTGTGATACTGGCTGCAATTTACACCACCTGTGATATTGGCTGCAATTTACCCTACCTGTGATATTGGCTGCAATTTACCCCTACCTGTGATATTGGTTGCAATTTACCCCCACCTGTGATATTGGCTGCAATTGATCCCCACCTGTGATATTGGCTGCAATTTACCCCACCTGTGATATTGGCTGCAATTTACCCCCACCTGTGATATTGGCTGCAATTTACCCCCACCTGTGATATTGGCTGCAATTTACCTCCACCTGTGATATTGGCTGCAATTTACTCCCACTTGTATTACTGGCTGCAATTTACCCATACCTGTGATACTGGCTGCTATATACCCCTACCTGTGATGCTGGGTCTGTATACTGTGTCCTGTGATACTTGCTGCTATATACCCCACCTGTGATGCTGAACTGTATACTGTGTCCTGTGATGCTGAGCTGTATACTGTGTCTTGTGATGCTGAGCTCTATACTGTGTCCTGTGATGCTGAGCTGTGTACTTCTGACACAATATGTGGAATACAGGGGACGAAGTGGGTGGATTCTATAAGGGATGGGGCTTATGAGAAGTAGGAGGGGTCAAAAAGGAAGGGTGGGGCCTGGCAGCCGCCACTGATGCCACCCCCAACCACCAGACCCCTCTGAAGAAGTGAGAATGAAGGAAAAATGTAGGGAGGGAGGGTAGGTGTGGAAGGACTCGTAGTCTTTGGAGAGTCATACCAAAGGAGAACAAGCCCAATGGGGATCACATACTAAATTTAGGTCCCCAAAGGGGGGAAATTGTAAAGTAGTGGGACCCTGTTCACTAGTCAACCAAGGCCTATAACAATGGACACCAAGAAGGATGAAAAAAAATAAATAAATAAATAAAAAGCAACCAATACCTTCCAAAACCACTAAGGAGTGAACACAAAAAAAATGCACTGCATTGACAGCATGAGGACACCAAGTAATACCAGCAGTCACAGTCCACCTCAGTGTTCACTGAGCACAAATTTCTGGGTCTGTTGGTCCAAAAGAAGAATGGGAGGTAGAGAAATTTTGTGACCTGGTCCAGCAGGCTCGAGGTTGATGAGAAGCATCAGCAGAAGGAACATGAGAATCTTCAGGCCATTCCAGCCAGTCAGTAGGGCAGAGTCTAGGAATTGGAAGAGGTCAGGAAACTGGAATGGGGTATGCAGGGTGAAAGACCAATTTGCCTACTGATAAGAATGTGAAAGGGAGATCCCCATCTTTATGTTGCCCTGGCAGCCTAAATCACCCCCAAAAGAGAGTGCACCATACCCCACATTCGTAGGGTATGTCGAGAGAGGTCAGGCAGAATCCTGATCGGCTCACCATCAAAGTCCAAGGGTCCCTTCTCCCAGGTCTTGCGTTGCATTTCCTCTTTAATAGTATAAAAATGGACCTGGCATAATACTGTACATGACGGGGAGAATTTGAGGTGCCTAATTTCAGCAATAGGACTTGGTGTACTTTGTCTAATTTGAGTTTGGCTTTCTGGGATTTGTCTAGGATGGTGTTACAAATCGCCAAAGCTGTGGTTTTAAGATCCACTCCAGCAAAGGCTTCTGGAAGGTCCTTGATCCTTAGGTTTTTTCTCTGGCTGCAAATTTTCCACCTCTTCCAAGCGGAGGAAAATGGAAGTAAAGCATTTGCGGGAAGAGGCACAGTATTCCTCTAATGCTGTTAAACGAAAGTTTAAAGCAGGGGTCCTCAAACTATGGCCCTCCAGTTGTTCAGGAACTACAATTCCCATCATGCCTAGTCATGTCTGTGAATGTCAGAGTTTTACATTGGCTCATGGGATGTGTAGTTCTGCAACAGCTGGAGGGCCGTAGTTTGAGGAAGACTGGTTTACAGAGTCCCTTGATTCTTCCAGGGAGACCACACTAGCATCCACCTGTGAAACCGCCTGTCTAACATCAGCTATCTCTTTCTGCAGGGTACCGTCGATCCTCTGTACCACAGATTCTAGGTCCATCCTGGTGGCGAGGACCTCTATGTCGTGCCTGGTTGGTAAATCACGTAGGATGAATCTGAGCTCCGGATCCATTGCCCAGGATTGTGTCCCTGACTGCTGAGAAGACTCAGAGGCTGAAGGGGAGGATTCCCTGGTGAGCTGTGGGGTGGGCATAGGAGAAAGAGGTGGCTGTGCCAGGGGTCTGCAGCCGCTTCAGGTTGCCGTTCTTGTACTGTATGGGTAGCAAAGTAGCCGGGCAGCGTGTGCCACTGTGAAGTGAGGCAGGTGAAAGATACCTGTAGATCCCCAGTGCATGCAATGCTCAGCTGTGTCCTAAAGGTCTCCAGCCCCAAGTCATGTGTGCCAGCTGCTACTGTACAGTTCTGTACCCTCATCAGTGAAGCCACAAAGTAACAGAGCTCTGAGATCTAGTAGCGGCTCAGGCTCCACCATCCAGACACCCCCCCATCCCGACTTGCATTCATTAAGAAAAATGCAAAGCTGTGACTGGCACCCATGTCAACCAAGCAACTCCCTGTATTCACTATGCAGCAGGGCAGCTGCTCGGCATGGGGCTAACACACAAACAAGGCGGCACAGTGGGCTGCCTTAAAAGGGACCATATATGGAGCCACCGGGGTCTGCTGTGAAAATGATTGACCATAAAGGTATGTATGCATCAAACAAATTTTATTGGTTATACAAAAAATACAAAATATATTAAAAGAGCAATGAAAAACATTGATCAGTGGACCACCCCCCTTGACAACGTTGTCACAAATGAATTAAAAAACACATCACCATACACACCCAGACACAATCTGGACAACAATCCACCTATGCACGAATTGTAACAATTGAATGACCTGTACAGGTATACATATAGGGCATGGAGTGATCACAATAGCATATGGAGGAGGAGAAAGGCGTCAGGGGTAGAACGCAGTCAAATAATGCTGAAGGTATGTAGGGGAGAGAGATGCAGACCGCGGATTGCAGATGGAGAGAGCAGCGCTCGTGTGTCTGGCGTTGTAGCTGCCTGATGATAGCAAAACCAGATGGTGGGCTACAGGCAGACACACCAGGCACAGATTTAATGGTGCGGTGCTGGGAGCTCAAACAAGGTGTGTAGAGGCAAGTACGGCACTAATGGAGGGGAGAGCAAGGAGGGGGGACAAAAATTTCCTCACCCCCATGTGACATCTGCATGAAAATCTCCCGTAATCTACCTCGTTTGCTGTCGCTCTGTCTCCTGTGAGCGCCAGGTAATCCAAGGATGCAGGGCTGAAGCCGCAGGTCCTCTCCAGATGCCGGATGGTGTATTGGTCAGGTATGGCCTCCAAGAGCCTCCATCGCTGCGGGACCTTGGTGGACAGTCAGAGCGCTGTCATGGCATGTGTGGTGAGTTGTCCAGCACACCATCTATGTGTTTCGCTGGTCATGCCAACTTCTTCAGGACTAGCGCCCTCTTGCGGACGGAGGTTTAAGTACAGCTCTGTGGCCAATTACAATTTTGCACTGAAGGCCAAAGAGGGTGCTATTGGGTTATGCTGACAAGATGTTTTCCTCACATTTAGATAGCTTACTCAGCATACAGTTTGATAGTATACATATAAAATTGTGGATTAATTGAATGGACAAACTTCAAAATGGCTATGAGATACAAAGGAAACATAGTATTCAAGTTACAAAAAACACCTTATGACACTTCGGAATCAAAAAGGCATACAGGTATATACGGAAATTAATAATTGTGACTGAAAATAGAGCAATGGGTCTATGTAGTAGAGACGCCAGTCAGAGGTTCAGTTGTAGCGGAGGGGAAACATATCAATCGACACCCATTTATACATATGGCAGCATAAATATATATATATATATATATATATATATACACTGCAACCATGAACATAAAGCAATCAAGTCCCCTCACATCTATTGCCCTGCAACACAAATATATTGTGTTATTAGAGGGGAAGGGTGATGAAGGGACAGATCACCAAACAGAAGGGGGTGATAGAGACACCAGCCGGAGAGGAATGATAAAGAACGACGGTCAAGGTAGGTAAAACATGGAGGGGTTCAGCTGCTCGCCATGGGACCCAGAAGATATCATCGATCACTGTAGTATCGCAGACTAGTGCAGTCCCTCCTACTAGCAAACTAAGCGAAATAATAATTGAATTATAATGAACAGTAAGACATCCAGTAACACCTTCAGTAGTACTATGTAGCACTAATGGAGTACCAAGTCAACACAAATTTAAATTACAAACAGGTCCACGTGTAAGAGTTTGGTTTTCACTAACCCATAAAACACGAAACTCATGTGTCTTTTGTACACTGGAGAAGATAAAATCTTCACATCTAGGAATATTTGTCACATGTTTGTCAATGAGTCGCCCTCATACTGTGCTGAGAATAGTGGAAGAACAGTCTAATTAGGTCTATTATATTTCTAATTCTTTTTCAGTGTAATGAATTCAAATGGGCTCATAAAAATGTTCTAAATCTTTTGGTTTACGTATATAGTATATATGAAGTGTGTGCAGAGAAAAGTTAAAAGACTACTCCACACAGATCATTTCATTTTTAGAGGATTCCCTACATAAGAGCCTTTCTCCACAGTCATAGCCATGCCACGCATTATTTGGTTTTATAATGAGCAACTGCATCACTCAGCCAAAGCTATCCCTAAGTAATTAATCTAGTTGGGGTTTAAATGCACTGCTGCTTAATACGCAGCATAGAAAAAGGCAGCCATAGCCACAAAGGGCTCTTGGGTTGGATAACCATAACATTCTCAGCCTCTGCAATGAAATTGGAAAAACTATTTCAGGTAGAGTTACTCTAAAAGTTGAACCTCAGGCAAACCGCTAAATACACACATAAAAGCTGCTTTACACACCAAAGAATTTTTACTTTCATAAATTCATTCCTAAGACTTACACAGCTCTGCAAAACAGCACAGCTAGTCAGAAGACCTGCCATTTCTCTATTGTAATTAATAGTTATGTCATGTGCCTTCCCCCAGCCTGTGACTGAGTTGTAGCAGAACGAGGAGCTGATTTCTCAGTCATTCTACTTTACCCTCCTTGTCAGCGCATGAGCCCTGCAGCTCAACGATTGGCTCTTTGGGCTACCCTTCTCTCTCATAGTCTGAGCTCTGTTATACAGGAGAGTCTAAGGGGCTGAGATCAATATGAACAGGACAAAAAAAAATTACATTTGTTTTTTAAAAAAATTGTGAATATTCTATGAACATAAACATGCATAAACCGGTGTTTATCTGCCTGGAGTTCCGATTTAATTAAATTGTATCTATGGTCCCAAACTAACACTACAGTATCTCACGAAAGTGAGTTTCACATTTTTGTAAATATTTTATTTTATCTTTTCATTTGACAACACTGAAGAAATGACACTTTGCTACAATGTAAACTAGTCAGTGTACAGCTTTTATAACAGTGGAAATGTGCTGTTCCCTCAAAATAGCTCAACACACAGCCATTAATGTCTAAACCGCTGGCAACAAAAGTGAGTACACCCCTCAGTGAAAATGTCAAAATTGGGCGCAAAGTATCAATATTTTGTGTGGCCACCATTATTTTTCAGCACCGTCTTAACCCTCTTGGGCATGGAGTTCACTAGAGCTTCACAGGTTGCCACTGGAGTCCTCTTCCACTCCTCCATGACGAAATCATGGAGCTGATGGATGTTAGAGACCTTGCACTTCTCCACCTTCCGTTTGAGGATGCCCCACAGATGCTCAATAGAGTTTAGGTCTGGAGACATGCTTGGCCAATCCATCACCTTTATCCTCAGCTTCTTTAGCAAGGCAGTGGTCGTTTTGGAGGGGTGTTTGGGGTCATTATCATGTTGGAACGCTGCCCTGCGGCACAGGGAGGGGGATCATGCTCTGCTTCAGTATGTCACAGTGCATGTTGGCATTTATGGTCCCCTTAATGAACTGTAGCTCCCCAGTGTCAGCAGCACTCATGCAGGCCCAGACAATGACACTCCCACCACCATGCTTGACTGTAGGAAGACGCACTTGTCTTTTGTACTCCTCACCTGGTTGCCGCCACACACGCTTGACACCATCTGATACAAGCTGTACACCCACTACTTTTGTTTTTATCAAAATCTGGTTTTATTCAATAAAAGATATACAGATGGTACATAATAATAGCATTACACTGTATATTACAAACGACTTGAGCATAATTGTGCAACAAAGATGGTTTGAGACATATAACCATGCTGATGCATTTATAAATCAGAGACCACTGTATAACCACATTAAGGGCCAATCCATGCCAGGGGCGATACAGTTCAGGTTTCACTGTGAGGAGTAATAGTCTGAGGGGCAGTGCCCATATGGGACATCTATGGTAGAGATCTGCACCTCTTTAATCAGTGCAAGTGTCTGGACCCGACAGCCATCTATCCCAAATTTTGGTATACTTGGCAGGGCAACCTCTATGTTCATAAATTAGTTTTTTGTGTGGTAGAACAAGATTAACCTCTCTAATCCAGTCCTGGGTTTCAGGGGGAAGAGATTGCATCCATACTCTAACAATGGTTTTCCTGGCAATATACAATGTTTCTCTCAGCAATATATTTATCAGTGTCCACTTCAGGCAGTAGGCCCAGGAGACATAGTTTTGAGTCCAGAGTGGCCAGAGACCCCATATCATCATGCAAGAACCTAATCACCTGGATCCAAAAAGTCTGTATCCTGGGGCAAGTCCAAATTAGATGGAAGAAGGTTCCAGGGGATAGGTCACAGATCGGGCACAACGGATTCCTAGAGGGCTGGAATTTGGATATCCTCTGGGGTGTGAGATGGAAATGCCCTACTATGCGGTGGGGCAGTGATGTAGGAACCGTATATTACGGTTCCACTTTACCTACTGTCTGCACCCGTTGTAACTGCTACTTCTGACCCTGCTTTAATACCTCACCCACTTCAATCAAAGGGGATCTCATGGCCTGGCGGAATGTGTTAACATATAGAATGTGGCGTGTATAGAGTGTGGGGTCTCCTATAGGTTTAAGGTCGGGAGATCCTTAGGCAACACGGGCTAGACACTGGATAGGGGACCTTGGAAGAAGGTAGATTAAACCTGAACGGGGTCCTATGTCTGAAAAACCTAGGTCCACTAATCCAAGAACGTACTACTATACCCCAGAGA
>BLSH010017822.1:107536-127711 GCA_018402905.1 Glandirana rugosa | reverse complement strand
TTTGGGAACAGTTCTTACAATTCTATTTTAATCCATACCTGCCCTCATGTTTTATAGCGAACACACAGGTTTCAAATTATCATCATAAACAAATATCAACAGTTCAACAGAATATGTAAACTTGTGCCAGCATTTACTGCTTCGAGCTGGCAATAAGTGTATGGACAGTTCATTTCATGAAGACGAGACCTTATTCAAGGTGCTTGGACACTTCTCTTACTTGGATTCTCCATGCTGCAGGGGGAGGACGACACATTTTCATTGCAGGACAGAACACCTAAAACATGCACACAAAAGGTAGCATCAACCTGCAAGCAAAAATACAAGCACTACTAATGAACATACAGAAGGGAAAAAAGCAGGGAAAGAGCTCCTCTGCACCTCTCTCACAAAAATGCTTTCTTTAGAACCAAGCCTTGGTATTTACAATGTAAAAGGTCACATACTTTGTTTGAAAGCTTTGCCTTACAAAAATGCACCTTCCAAAATGTGTGGCATCAAAGCCATAAGCGTTCGAGTAATATTGGTGTTCTGTTTAATATTCATCCATGGTTGTTTCAAGAAATAGGTTCCTTACATCCAATATGGAAGCCAACTCCAAAATCAGTTTTTGCAGGTGAAGGTTCTCCACCAGCTCATCCCGAGGCAGAGGAGGGTAGGTTTCTGGGTAGTTCCTAGTTTCCTGGAAGACAACAGCACTTGTAAATTGCTTTACCTACATAATTACAATGAGGAATATAACACTGTAAAAAACAAAACAAAAAAAAAAGCCACTTTAGAAACAGTACGCTGAAAAACAGTATGCTGAAAGCAAATCTTTCATAGGCAGCTGTGATTGTCATTTACCAATCTTTATTAAACCAGGTGTGGTGAAGATTTTGGGGGTGTCGCATTCAACATGTGTTCGTTTTTTAATTGTGCACATACTTCCAATATTACTAGCAATGGATCCTGAGCTCTGCACCCACCACTGATAATTGAAGAACCTGTGCTTTCTAGCCTCACTGTTCCTGAATGCCAAAATGTGGCATCCTTAGAGGGGGTTCTCCCTGCTATAATTCACCACTTCCTTGCTCCCACCTCTTAGTACCAGGTCAGCTTCTGGGGACAACATGGCGCCTACTACCACAGCGAGGGACTGCAAGGCATCCTTAGCCGTGGTCCAGGATCACCTGATATGACAGCCTTCTTCCTCCATCTTTCTGGTATCCCATATGCATTCAGGGATGACCTGTCTCCAGCCCAGATAGGAACAACCTGCTTTGGACACTCTAAAGTGGATATTTCCTCTTCCCAAATACGATGCTCTGTACTGTCTTCTGCTGAGATGTCAAGCATCTTACTGTCCCACAAGGCAGTACATGGAAGCAATAGCAGCCATAAAGGTAAAGTGGTTGAAAAAGATGGATTTTATTTTTTTCTTACCTTAATACATTGTCTGCAGTAAGGTAAAAAAATCTTTGTGTCAGTTCGCTCCAGCCCTCCTGACCCCGATTTCGATCCATTGCTGTGCCATCTGAAGCAGTGCTATTCTCACAGGGGGCTTGACAGCAGCAGGAGATTGTTCTGCTCTCAGCATGATGGTACTTCCCTCCATATGTTATGGAGATTTCCAGTCCGGAGAATAAACTAAAACTCACAGACTTCCAGTTGGGTGATGATTCCATGGTGTATCTGCTCCAACTGACCGCTATCACCCAAATGCTACAAACAACTGCTTACAATTCAGCAACTTAATCCTGTATTCTGCTGTTCAGTGTTTGGCTACATAATATCAAAGAAATTTAGAATGGAAGACAGAAAAGTTTTCCAAAACTTGGTTTTAATAGACAGAGTACACTTTCTCCTCCAGCTACATTGCGGACCTTGCTACCTAAGTGCAGTTTACGCCCCGTACCCTGTTTGATTATGAGCCTTGGTTCCTGGAGTACTGACATAACACCAAAAGGACCTGTCTTTCAGCCCCGAATCCAATCACTGTCCAAATCTTGTAGACTTCACCTCTGTAGCATCTCCAAAATACATCACTTTTTAACCGTTGAAACCACTAAGCAAGTTATTCACTCCCTTGTTATCTCTTGCCTTGACTATTGTAACTCCCTCCTCATTGGCCTACCTATTTGCATGCTGTCCCCTCTTCAGTCTATCATGAATGCTCCTGCCAGGCTCATGTTCAATGTCCACCACCCCTCTCTGTCAATCTCTCCCCTGGCATTCCCATTGCCCAACAAATAAAATTCAAAACACCAACAATAACATGCAAAGCCATTTACAATTCTGCTTTGAGCTATATCACGATTCTTGTCTCCAAATATCACCATTGTCTCTGCTCCTCCCAAGACATCCTGCACTCTAAGCTCCCTGTTCTCCTCCTATGCTTGTTTCCAGGACTTCTCCAGAGCCTCTCCAATCCTCTGGAACTCACTATCCCAATCTGTCTGGCTATCTCCTACTCTGTCCACTTTTAGGCGATCCCTGAAAACTCATCTCTTTGGGGAAGCCTATCCTGCCTTCAGCTAATAACCAAATCATCTATTTCTCCCATTAGTTCATCCCACAGTTATTACCTTGTGTTTCACCAGCCCTTCCCTATTCGATTGTAAGCTCGCAGGAGCAGGGCCCTCCTAACCCTCTTGTACTGAATTGTATTGTTACTGTATTGTCTCCCTTTATATTGTAAAGCGCTGTGCAAACTGTTGGCACTATAGAAAACCGGTATAATAATAATAATAATAATAATAATGACGGCACTCCTCCTCCGAGGATTGCCTGATGTGGATACTGTGGCTAAACCTCCAATCACATTTTTCCTTCCTCCCTCCCATCACCTTTTCCCTCTACAAGAGTCCCCCTTTATATCAAGTGTCCCCAAGAGAGTACCCCTTTACATCAGGTGTCCCCAACAGAGTCCCCCTTCACATCAGACAACCCTCAACAGGGTCCCCCTTTACATCAGCTGACCCCAGTAGAGTCCCCCTTTACATCAGATGCCCCAATACAGTTCCCCTTTACAAGAGGTATTCACAGCAGAGCCCCCCTTTACATCAGGTGTTCCCAGTAGAGTCCCAATTTACAACAGGCGTCCCCAATACATTCCCCCTTTACATCAGGTTTCCCCAAAAGAATGCCCTTTACATCAGGTTTCTCCAACAGAATCCCCTTTACATCACATGTCCACAATACAGTCTCCCTTTACACCAGGTGTCTCCATGCTCCTGAGTTGCTGCCCCCCTTCCTCCTTGTACTGGGAAATCAGTAATCACAGTGTCTCCTTCCTATTTCCGGTTATGTGACAAACCACGACAGGGGGAAAGAGGAAGGAGGACACAGTCCACCATTGTTTCTGTTGATATTATGCTTTCCCTATGACTCCATATTGTACGGGGTTTTCCCCAAAGATGTGGTGTTTTGTTTTTGCTCTGTTTATGGCATTTTGCATTCTGCTAAAAATCTTTAAAACATAGGATTTTTGTACTCACTGTAAAATCCATTTCTTTGAGTTCATCGACAGACACAGCGCTCCATTAATCCTGACTATAGGGTTATATCACCCGCTGCAGGAGTAGGACTAGGCAGAACAAAAAATAAAAACTTGGCTACGCCCATGGGCCATCCTCAGCTGGTATATAACCCCCTCCCTGCTATAGGCATTCAGTTTAGTAGCAAGCAGTATTGGAAGTATCAAAAACTCCTTAGAGGGGTGAGTGCTGTGTCCGATGATGAACTTAGAGAAATTGATTTTACGGTACAGTACAGTACAAAAATCCTATTTTCTCTTTAGTTCATCAACGGACGCAGTGCTCCATTAATTCTCACTATAGGGATGTCCAAAAGCAGTGCCAAAAGGAAAATGAGGGGTGGGGAAAATAACCCAAGGTTAAACAGCCTAACTGGGTTACAGGAGGTCAACCAGGACACAGGAGCCCCATCTGAAATGAACATTTAGAGAAAAACACCTTTCAAGAGAGAACAGTCCCTCTTAAACAGCAGCCTGAAAAACCTTGGGGCCAAAAGAAGCATCCACAGATGCCAAAATAACTACTTTGTAGAATTTGGTGAAAGTATGCACCGATGACCAAGTGGCCGCCTTGTAAACCTGAGATATTGATGTTTGATGATGGAAGGCCCAAGAAGTACTAAGCGCCTGAGTAGAATGCACTGTGACAGGGAAAAAGAGGAACCCAACCTTTAATAGAATAGGCCTCAGTCACTGTCTGTCTGATCCATCTGGAGATGGTAGCTGAAGAGGCCAACCCTTTCCTTGGCCCTTGAGTAATCAAAAACCAAATTAAAAGAGAGTCTGACCTCAGAAAGGACTCCATGGCTGCCAGATACCCCTGAATTGCTCGAACCACATCCAAGGCATGCAAGGCAAATTCCTTGGGGTGGGCCGGCTTCGGATATAAGGAAGGCATCACAATGTCCTCATTCAAATGGATGTCCAAGAGAACTTTTTTTTTTTTTAACAGGTAAAGATTTATTCAATATAAAGTTTGATAAATACAAAGGACACAGTCAGTACATATCATTGCAGGGATACATCAAGATCCAAAAGCTCCAAGAGAAGGAAAAGAATTGCATTTAGATTGTAGCTTACCAGATAAACACTCACATTATAAGACTGTCATCAGGGTCAATGATGTTATTAGTGAAACCATGGGAGGAGAAGATTGGGGGGGGGTAGTAAGGGAAGGGAGGGGAGGGGAAAGGAAGGGAAAAGAGGTGGTAATAAAAAAAAAGAGGAGGGGGTCAGAGGATACCATCAGCTAATTATCATGCAATCCTACCCACAATTCACTTTAGACAGAGGAGCTATAGGCATCTATCCATTGAGACCAAATGTTATCAAATTTTTTGGGGCAGTTCATGCTCTCGTAGGTCAATTTATACAGTGGCAAAACCAAGTTTACTGCACTTATCCATGTGTTAACTGTTGGGGGAGTTGGGCTGTTTCCATTTAAGGAGAATTTCCCATCTAACGTAGTATAGGGCATAGAAAAAGTAAAAAAAGAACAGCTTCCCATATCTGGTGGCTACCGCATCCTCCAAGACTCCCAGAAGTGCCAAAGTTGGATCCTGTCTAAGGGACCAGTCTCCAAAGTCGTTCAACTTTCCAATCTCTCCCTCCCAAAATGGTCGGATATTGGGACACGTCCAAACCATATGGCGAAAATCCCCGGGGGAAGAATGACATCTTGTACACAGGGGGCTAACATTGGGGTAGATCTTCGACAATCTGATTGGGGTATAGTATACCCTGTGTAAGAATTTCAGTTGTATAAAACGGTCTCTAGCTGATATCATTGTAGTAACATAGCTTTCAGTCCTCCCAATCATCCTCCGTCAGCTCTGGGATGCCTCCTTTCCATCTGTCATAGGTCTTCGTCTGGGACATATTATAGGCCACCGACAGGTAGAGATATAGTTAGGACAGAGGCTTCTCCAAAGTCTTTGAAGTTAGCAAACGCTCCACTGAGTCAGTCTGCAGTTGTATCGAGTTGGGAAACTGGGCTTGAGCTGAGTGTTTAAGCTGATAGTACCTGAATGTCATAGCATGGGGAATGTTATATTTCTCTCTGAGCTCCGAAAAAGAGGGAAATCTGCCCTCAAAATAAATATGTTTAAGGGCTGTGATCCCTCTATCGGCCCACAGCTTAGGGTCAGGTATGGATTAAAACTGTGAAAGCTGTGGATTTCCCCACAGTGGAGTATGGGGGGATAACGTATTGGCAGACTTGAATATGGCCCTAGCCTGTACAAATCATTAGTAAGAACTCATCTGGAATAGGCAGTTCAGTTTTGGGCACCAGTTCTCAAAAAGGATATCTGGGAACTGGAGAAAGTGCAGAGAAGGGCAACCAAACTGATAAAATGCATGGGTGAGCTCAGCTATGAGGAAAGATTAGAGGAGCTGAATTTATTCTTTCATGAGATGAAGAGATTAAGGGGGAATATGATCAACATGTGAACATACATAAGTGGTCCATATAGTTTTCTTAGTGTTGAGTTATTCACTAAGGTCATCACAGAGGACAAGGGGGCACTCTTTACATCTAGAGGAAAAAATATTTAATCTCCAAATACGGAAAGGTTTCTTCACAGTTAAAGCTGTGAAAATGTGGAATAGACTCCCTTCAGAGGTGGCTCTAGCCAGCACTGTAGATTGCTTTAAAAAAGGCCTGGATTATTTCCTCAATGTACATAACATAACTGGCTACTAACATTTATAATTAAAGTTGATCCAGGGAAAATCAGATTGCCTCTCGGGGGATCAGGAAGGATTTTTTCCCCTGGTATAGCAAATTGGATCATGCTTTGCTGGGGTTTTTTGCCTTCCTCTGGATCAACTGTGGGTGAAGGATTGTGTATATGGGATTGTATGGTTATATATATATATATTTTTTTTTGAACTGGATGGACTTGTGTCTTATTTCAACCTAGAATAGAAACAAAAAAATATTCAGCGCAAACATAACCTTCAAGGACACAAAAGCAGCTATGCACTCAAAGAACATTCAGAAAACCTTGCATTGAATAATTATAACAAAAAGTGCAGCGCTAAAATCAAGTTTGATGATAGATATGCATAAAATAATCAACTGATCTACAGTACATGATCATTCATTGAACAGAAATCTGGAAAACGTCCTTGAGTAAAGTCCATGAGTGAAAGATAATCCTCTGTGAAGTGAGTATAAATGAAAAACACACAGGTGCTCAGGTGTGACAGCTCCCATCCACCAAAGGCTAGACTGGCCTCTAACCTTAATGATACGACCCTGACTGATCAACCAGCTGCTCAAACCCACATCAGAGGATATCCAACTTATTGTCACAGGACAAACTCCACCATAAATAAAAAAATAAAAAATCTAGTGCTCTCCGTCTAATGGATTTATTAATCACAGTAAAAGTATAAATAAAACACTCACAAAACAAGCACTTGAAGCCAAGTGCAAGTGATCATAGACTGCTGGGTATGCAAACACACTCCTCCAAGATGGCCGCAGGTGATGTCAGATGTAACCCCTCCCCGATGTATGCGTTACATCCTAGCACAGGGAGTGGACTAGGGAGTGGACTTCTTCAGCAATGGCTTCAAGTGCTAGTTTTGTGAGTGTTTTATTTATACTTTTACTGTGATTTTCTATGCCTGTACTAGAACGAAGAGAAAGAACAACAAAAGGGTGTCACCGTCCTGCATAGCTAATACAAAAAAGGAAGGGTAAGCTCAGAGGAATGCATCCCTAAAAAATGTGGACTTTATGGGCACACCAAGAGACAATTAAAATATGTAAAATCTATTTATTAAAGAATTCATTAAAAACAATGGAAACAATTAAAAGAGTATATATACTATATTGTGATCGCTCCACCCAAAAACTGAACCATTACTATCTGCCTATGCTTTTTAACATTGGTATGTCTGTATTGTGATCGCTCCACCCAAAAACTGAACCATTACTATCTGCCTATGCCTTTTAACATTGGTATATCTGTTTATACTAGCTTCATCTTCCTTAAACGGAATGACTGCTTAAATGTCTTTGGTGAACTGCTTTTGTCACTGCTGTTTAAATTACATCTGTAGCCATGTTCACAACATTGTGATGTTTATTTAGCCTATAGCCTTACCTAAATTTATGGTTCTCTTATCTTTACAATCTTGGCCTGTGTTGCATTTTGATTGCAGTTTTAGAAGTTTAATGGGATAGCTATGTGCCTTATATCATTTCCTAATTGATTAATTGTTTACCTCCACCCCCACCCCAACCCATCACAGTATAAAACCAAGCCTTGCTTACAGGGGATTAGCATTGCAGGGGGTTCTTCCAAAAAAGTGGGGTTCTTTAAATAAGTGGGCACTTCAGCGATTTGCACAAAGCGCATACTAACAAACTACATTAACACCAGACTACAGGTAACCTCATTTGCAAAACAAAACACTTTCCTCTCTATAACATGCATACCTTTCCTCTCCTATTCACAATAGCAGCCTCTCTCCTCAAACTATCTTTTCTTCACCGCTATTCCCCTCTCCACAATCTGTACATATCATCCTCACTTCTCCCCTCTCCCTGTTATTGCACTCATCACCTCTTTCTAACTCTAAGCCCACATGCTAGCAAAACCAGGATGCTCAAGCATTGTCCCCTCATATAAATCATATACCCATATTACTTCCCTTTCTCTTCTGCTTGTCCTAGCCTCTGGAGATATTTCCCCAAACCCTGGGCCTCTCTCATTTAACCACACACATCACCATCACCCCACACCCTCTCACAGTAGTAGCAATCTACACAATTTAATCTCCATCCCCCTCCTTCCCAAAACCACCTCCCCATACGCTGTGCCCTCTAGAACGCCCGCTCTGTCTGCAACAAACTCACTGCCATTCACTATCTATTTCTCACTAATTCCTTTCATCTACTTGCTATCACCAAAACCTGGCTCCACTAATGCGATTCTCCTTCTCCTGCTTCTCTTTCCCATGGTGGCCTTTCTCTGGACTCACTCCTCTAGGCCTAATGGAATCAAGGGAGGTGGAGTGGGATTCCTCTTATCCCCACAGAGCACCTTTCAGGTTCTTCACTCTACTCCCTCTCTGTCACTCTCATCATTTGAAGCCCACTGTATACGTCTATTCTCTCCAACCTCCCTAAGAATTGCTGTGATCTACCGGCCTCCTGGACCGCTGTCAACTTTCCTTGATGAATTTTCTGCCTGGCTACCCTACTTTCTATCTTCTGAAATTCCCACAATCCTTCTTGGGGACTTCAACATCCCAGTTAACATGAACACTACTGCTACTTCTAAATTTCTTAGTTTAACTTCCTCATTTGACCTGAAGCAATGGGCACAGGCTCCTACTCACACTGATGGGAACACCCTCGACCTTGTCCTCTCCTATCTATGCACTCCATGCAGCTTCTCCAACAATCCTTTTCCCCTCTCTGACCACCACCTTATTAGATTCTCTCTCTCCCTGTCTTGCACCACCTTCCCCTCCAATCGCCTAACCGTTACCCGTAGAAACCTTTGCCAACTCAACACTTCTCTCCTCTATTCTGCTACTGACCACCTCTATGAAAAAATCTCACCTCTGTCCTGCCCCAACCTAGCCACTGCCATCTACAATAAATCCCTGTCCTCCACCCTGGACAAGCTTGCTCCCCTCACCACACACAAAATCAGGCCTCGACCCCTGCAACCCTGGCAAACAAACGACACCAGGAACCTCAAAAAACGTAGCCGCGCCCTTGAGCGTCTGTGGCACAAGACTAAGTCCCTCAAAGACTTCAACCAATACAAATATGCCCTCCATAAATACAATTCTCGCCTCCACACTGCCAAGCAGACCTATTTTACCACTCTTATTAACACCTTCTCATCCAGTCCCCGTCAACTCTTCTCTACCTTCAACTCCCTACTTAGACCTCCACTGCTTCCGCCCACTAACTCACTCACTGCCCAGGATGTTACTAACCACTTCAAAAGCAACATTGACACAATTCGTGACGAAATCTCCACTCTACAGGCATCCTCCCCAGTCGACACCCCATGTCAACAAGCACAATCGACACTATCCTTATTCAAACCTGCTACTATAAACAAGGTTGCTAAACTCCTTTCTAAAGCCCACCTAATCACCTGTCCACTGGACCCTATTCCCTCTCAAATACTACGCTCACCCTCTGACTCTATCCTGCACTCTCTAACTCACATCTTCAATCTCTCCCTCTCTTCTGGCATCTCCCCCAATGCTCTAAAACATGCATTGGTCACCCCCATACTCAAAAAGCCATCCCTGGACCCTACCGATCTAAACAATCTGCGCCCTATCTCCTTGCTCCCCCTTTCCTCCAAACTTCTAGAATGCCTAGTCTACAACCAACTGAGTGACCACCTTGTTAAGAATAACCTTCTGGACCCCCTTCAATCTGGATTTCGCCCTCAACACTCCACAGAAACTGCCCTTCTTAAACTCACAAATGACCTACTAACTGCAAAAAACGAATGGACACTTCTCTATACTCCTACTCCTGGATCTTTCGGCTGCCTTTGATATTGTCGACCACTCCCTCCTCCTCAAAAAACTTTACTTCCTTGGTCTTCGTGACTGTGCTCTTCAGTGGCTCTCGTCCTACCTATCCCATCGCACTTTCAGCATAACCTACAATTCTACCTCCTCTTCCCTTCTCTGTTGGGGTCCCCCAAGGTTCTGTTCTTGGACCCCTCTTATTTTCAATATACACCTCTTCCCTGGGTCAGCTGATCGCCTCCCACGGCTTTCAATATCATTTCTACTCTGACGATACCCAAATCTTCCTCTCCACCCCCCAACTCACCCAATCAGTCTCCTCACGTATCACTAGCTTATTAACAGACATATCTGCCTGGATGTCACACCACTTTCTTAAACTCAACTTGTCCAAAACTGAACTCATAATATTTCCTCCCCCGTGTGCCATTTCCCCCGACTTCTCTGTCAAGATCAATGGCACAACCATCCACCCATCCCCACATGTCAGGGTGCTTGGTGTTATCCTGGACTCTGAACTCTCCTTTTGGCCCCACATCCAATCACTTTCTAAGGCTTGCCGCCTCAATCTCTGCAACATCTCTAAAATATGTCCCTTCCTAACCAATGAAACCACAAAGCTCCTGATTCACTCCCTGGTCATCTCTCGTCTCGACTACTGCAACTCCCTCCTCACTGGTCTACCTTTAAATAGACTAGTCCCTCTCCAGTCCATCATGAATGCAGCTGCCAGACTCATCCACCTTACAAACCGTTCAACGTCTGCCACCCCCCTCTGCCAATCCCTCCATTGGCTGCCACTCGCCCAACGAATTAAATTCAAAATACTAACAATCAGCTACAAAGCCATCCACAACTCTGCTCCCAGCTACATCGCCAACCTTGTCTCAAAATACCAACCTAACCGTCCTCTTCGCTCCTCCCAAGACCTCCTGCTCTCCAGCTCCCTCATCACCTCCTCTCATACTCGCCTCCAAGACTTCTCCCGAGCCTCTCCCATCCACTGGAACTCCCTACCCCAATCGGTTAGAATGTCCCCAAATCTATCCACCTTCAAGCAATCCCTGAAAACTTTTCTCTTCAGTAAAGCCTATTTTGCCACCACCTAACAACTACACTCCTTATTTTCTCAAATCAGCTCATCCCCCGCAGTTTACTGCCCTTTTGTATCATTCAACCCTCCCTCTTAGATTGTAAGCTCTAACGAGCAGGACCCTCTGATTCCTCCTGTATTGAATTGTATTGTTATTGTACTGTCTGCCCTAATATTGTAAAGTGATGCGCAAACTGTCGGCGCTATATAAATCCTGTATTATAATAATAATAATAAATATATATATATATATATATATATATATATATATATATATGGACTAGGTGGATACCTCTCCCTATAACAATTGCTGTTGGAGGGAGCCTACAAGTTATAAATCGACAAAGATATATATATATATATATATATAGATCTATATATACAGCGGGTACGGAAAGTATTCAGACCCCCTTAAATTTTTCACTCTTTGGTATATTGCAGCCATTTGCTAAAATCATTTAAGTTCATTCATTTTCCTCATTAATGTACACACAGCATCCCATATTGACAGAAAAACACAGAATTTACGACATTTTTGCAGATTTATTAAAAAAGAAAAACTGAAATATCACATGGTCCTAAGTATTCAGACCCTTTGCTGTGACACTCATATATTTAACTCAGGTGCTGTCCATTTCTTCTGATCATCCTTGAGATGATTCTACACCTTCATTTGAGAGCAGCTGTGTTTGATTATACTGATTGGACTTGATTAGGAAAGCCACACACCTGTCTATATAAGACCTTACAGCTCACAGTGCCAGAGCAAATGACAATCACGAGGTCAAAGGAACTGCCTGAAGAGCTCAGAGACAGAATTGTGGCAAGGCACAGATCTGGCCAAGGTTACAAAATTTCTGCTGCACTTAAGTTCCTAAGAGCACAGTGGCCTCCATAATCCTTAAATGGAAGATGTTTGGGACAACCAGAACCCTTCCTAGAGCTGGCCGTCAGGCCAAACTGAGCTATCAGGGGAGAAGAACCTTGGTGAGAGAGGTAAAGAAGAACCAAAGATCACTGTGGCTGAGCTCCAGAGATGCAGTCGGGAGATGGGAGAAAGTTGTAGAAAGTCAACCATCACTGCAGCCCTCCACCAGTCGGGGCTTTATGGCAGAGTGGCCTGACGGAAGCCTCTCCTCAGTGCAAGACACATGAAAGCCAGCATGGAGTTTGCTAAAAAACACCTGAAGGACTCCAAGATGGTGAGAAATAAGATTCTCTGGTCTGATGAGACCAAGATATAACTTTTTCGCCTTAATTCTAAGCGGTATGTGTGTAGAAAACCAGGCATTGCTCATCACCTGTCCAATACAGTCCCAACAGTGAAGCATGGTGGTGGCAGCATCATGCTGTGGGGATGTTTTTCAGGTGCAGGGACAGGACACTGGTTGCAATCGAGGGAAAGATGAATGCGCCAAGCACAGGGATATCCTAGACGAAAACCTTCTCCAGAGTGCTCAGGACCTCAGACTGGTTTACCTTCCAACAAGACAATGACCCTAAGCACACAGCTAAAATAACGAAGGAGTGGCTTCACAACAACTCCGTGACTGTTCTTGAATGGCCCAGCCAGAGCCCTGACTTAAACCCAATTGAGCATCTCTGGAGAGACCTAAAAATGGCTGTCCACCAATGTTCACCATCCAACCTGACAGGACTGGAGAGGATCTGCAAGGAGGAATGGCAGAGGATCCCCCAATCCAGGTGTGAAAAACTTGTTGCATATTTCCCAAAAAGACTCATGGCTGTATTAGATCAAAAGGGTGCTTATACTAAATACTGAGCAAAGGGTCTGAATACTTAGGACCATGTGATATTTCAGTTTTTCTTTTTTAATAAATCTGCAAAAATGTCAACAATTTTGTGTTTTTCTGTCAATATGGGGTGCTGTGTATACATTAATGAGGAAAAAAATTAACTTAAATGATTTTAGAAAATGGCTGCAATATAACAAAGAGTGAAACAATTTTTTCCGTACCCACTGTGTGTGTATATATATATATATATATATGACATACATGATTACATAGTACATAGGTGTGTTTGGCGATTCTACGGTTAGTCAATGTGTTTCACAAAAAGCTTCTTCAGGACCATGTATTATGTAGGCCAGAGTATTCTTAAAGTACATGAAAAACAAATTAGTACATTGTCATGTCACATTTCACATTAATATTAGACTAGGCTTACATGCGATGGCTTGAAGTCCAGGAAAAAATAGTCAGGGGGCGAACATAGGGGATCAAACAAAGCGACCAAGACCGCCTCAAGTTCAGAAGATGTATTTTTGGTTAGTCTAGATATTAGAAAATGCATACAAGGTGAGATAGCCGATTGATCACAGAGTTCCGCTCCACTCCACACTACCGACCCTCCCTACAGTGAACCTGACGGTCCCTGGAGCTTCAGCGGGACACCGGACTGCTCTACGTGCCCCCAGGCATCTTTCCCTAGCGGGCAGAGCTCTGAACAGAAGATGGTTGGTGTTTTACACAGCTGAACTCGGTACCGGTGGGGAACCACAAGTTGGCGGCAGGACGGAGCTGAGGGCACAGTGAGGGAACCAGGCACACAGCTGCAAAGAAGCTACACCGGCACCCCAAACACATCCACCCAGCCTCACGGTGTCCAAGCCACACAGCTCTTCACTGGCCATAACATAGGTGAAGCCCGGAGACCTCTCAGGCTGAATACAAGCCCAGCAGTAACCCCCATAATGGCGGCAGGAAGGAGCTGAGGGTGGTGTATGGGACTGTAAGCACTCCAAACGCTATCTAAACACTCCTCAGGTTCCCCAGCTTCACTTTTCCTGCCTCTGAGGTAACTTACTACCCCAGCACACCCCCCTTGTATGTGGGCCAAGACTGCCAGACCCAATTTGCAGTCGCATTATAGCCAAATGCCAGACGCTGCAGAGCCACACAAAATGGCAGCGGAGCAGCAGCCTTTTGAATAGGCCTTATCAACTCTCCCTGGATCCACCTCCCGGCAGGACTCTCCTCAGGCAGAAGCGGGTGGTTGGGCCCTCGGACTCCAAGCTCCAGAGGCACTCTGTCACCAGCTTCCACAGTCTCCCTCATCAACCACACATTAGACGACATGCTCATGTCCCCCTCAACCGCACCTGCTTCACGGCCCAACATCTTTCAGGAGAGGGACATGCAGGCACACCTGCAACAGGACATGACCTTTATGTTCCAGAGATTTGCAGAAATGCTGGACAAAGGTCTCGCCCAGACTGCAGCCAAGATCACCTCTGAAATAAAATCTGACTTACAAATGCTGGGATCCCGCATTAACATCGTGGAGAATAAAATGGATGCCACCATAGACCGGGTAAAACCAGAACTTGGAACTGGTTCAGGAATTGCATAACCGATTGGAAGGGGCCATGGCAAAAATTGACGATCTGGAAAATAGATTGAGGAGGCTCAACTTCAGAATCAGGCGCCTACCGGAGAGTGTAACCGAGGTCAAAGAAGCAGTTCAGTCTCTTATTAAGACGCTTATACCAGATATCCAGCCGCACAAAATGGAGCTGGATCGGGCTCATAGAGCCCTGGGACCTCCCCGGTCTGATGGTCTACCACGGGACTTTATGGTGAAACCCCATTACTTCAGTGTTAAAGAGGAAGTTATAAAAAGGGCTCGCACTACCCCCCCCCCCCCCAAATCCAAATTCTTGGGCATGCGGTCCAAATTTTCGCGGACATCTCCCCTTTCACGATCAAAAAACGGAGATCGTTCAAACCCCTTCTGACTGCGATGACCCAAAAAAGCATAAAAATACTGGTGGCAGTTCCCATTTGGATTGAAATTAGACTTTCACAACAAGTCCTATAGGGCTCTCCACAATTCAGGGGGGTGAATCTCTTCTGCAGCAACTGGGGATTATCTCCAAAGATCCACCTTCGCCGATGCAAACCTCCTCCTCAAGTCTGACCAAGAGACCTCCTCCCTCAAGCCCACTGACCGCTCTATGGCAGAAGCCTAAATCCAAAAAGGCTAAGGAAGGCATCCCCCCAAGAACCGGACAGATCAAGCTTGGTACCTATCATGTCTCCAACACTAGAGACAGGTCCACACAGACCTCCTGGCAGTCTCACCTACCTAGCTATGAGAATCCCTTGATTTTCAGATGACTCTTCTCCTTTGCTGCTCATCACCTCACCTTAGTCCTCTGATTTCTACTAGTTTTCCCTCCGGATCCCAGCCAATGTTTCTCACAACTTTCCGGCAATTTTTGATTGTTACTTTTCTTACAGCAGCCTGGAAGGCCACTCAGTCAGTTGGTGGCTAACCTTTATAAATTTTTGTTTTTTTTGCCATTTAATGAACATTGAGGGATTAATTTTGACATAGCTACTCTACATACCCAAGGCTTAATCTCAGCTTAATATCTGTCTCTTTCTACCAGCCAAAATGTTTTGGGTCATACCCAAGGGTTCATTTTGATTTGAGTTATGTTTCACTCCCTATTATAGGGGACACGGTGTTTGGAGTGGTAGCTTTGCGCCCTGTTCACAGAGAACAAACATTTTATTTCTCCAGGACAGGGTGTCCCCGTTAGTTTTGGGGGCACCAACGTTTGATTGTTGGAGTATGTTTCTCATACTCTCCCTATGTTCTTTCCCTCTTCCACCTACTCTTCCTAATTTCTACCTGCTTCTTCCTTCTCTTAGGCACTTTTCTTCTCCAGTGACAGAAGTGGATTCGAAACCTCAATGGCTCAGACTCTGGCTTCCCAGAAACCCCCATCATGCTCCAGGTAGGTGGTCAGGGATTGCTGTATGTGCACCTTACTCTGCTCCATGGCTGAACCCACTACTCCACCTAAACTCCCCCTACGTATAGTCTCCCATAATATTCAAGGCCTGAACTACCCCATTAAACGCAGAAAGACATTTCAATACTAGTTTGACCACAAGATAGACATAATATTTGTGCAAGAAACCAATTTCCCAAAATCATACTCCCCTTTTTTTAAACATCTCAAATTCCACCAATTCTGTCTAACGCAGGCAACAAAACTAAAGGCGTAGGCATTTTCTTCTCTTGAAATGTTAACTTTTCATGCATCTCAGAATTAAGGGACACGGAGGGTAGGTTTTTACCTTAGGCCTTATAGACAACAAACTCTACACTCTCATCTCATGCTACACACCAAATAAAGGCCAATCCAAATTCTTTGAAGCCCTTTTCCAGACCACAACCCCGCTAGCAGAAGGCCTAATTGTGTATGGGGGTGACTCCAACACGGCCTTTGACATGGGCCTTGACAAAACATGTCCTCAAGGAAGGAACCAGATTCATCCCACAAGGCAGAGCCTCAAGGTGGCAAGGCAAATATTCCAACAAGGGCTGGTAGATGCCTGGAGGGAAATGAATCCCAACACCCGGGATTACACGTAGTACTCTAGCCCTCACAATACGTTTGCCAGAATAGATAATTTTTTCATTCACGCCACCTATATTCCGTTGGTTTCCAAATCCCTCATTAGGGACTCTGTCTTGTCAGACCACTCCTCCCTCCTTCTAGTCTTAAATAGACCTTCTGATTCTTGCAAGAGATATCACTGGAGACTTAATGCCTCCATTATGAGTAACCCATCTCATGTAAAAGAAATTGATAAAGAAATTCAGGAAAACTTCTCACTGAACGACACCCACGACATATCTCCAACCACGTTATGGGCAGCACATAAATCCTCAATTAGAGGTATACGGATTCAAATAGCATCCAGGATCCACAAAGCCCGTACATTAGATATTGAGCAATTGGAAAAGGAATTCTTGAGTGTCAGTAAACAGCACAAACGCAACCCCGCTTCTGTCTCTTTAGGCAAATTAGAGGCGGCAAGCACAGCTTTAAACCTAGCCCTCACTGCAATAGCTGAAAAACGCCTTAGATGGGAGGGAGGTCCATTCTATCACCAGAGGGACAAGGTATTGATGCTGGCCTCCAGACTTATCCCCAAGCTAAAAGTTCACTCCCTACCTAAAATTAGATTGAGTGATGGCACGCTCTCGCAAAACCCTAAGAAAATAATGTAAGCCTTCCAAGACTTCTACAGGAAACTTTATAGTGGGGGAAGTAAGGTCCCCTCCTCTGACTCGTGGAACAAGTTTCTGAATTCTCTGCCAATCCCCAAACTTAAGGCTCCATTTACATGGGACGCTATGTTAACCTCCCCTGAAAGATTTATTTTGACAGCTAGAAGCCAGCATCTAAAACGGCCATTTTGAAACGTTTTGCATGCAGCGTTTAGCGGCGTTTGCGTCTAGGAGCGTTTTTAAGGATTTTTTTTTTTAATGGAAATGCCTGTAAATGAAACGGTCCTAGACGCGAGTTACCGTGTTTAGGTGTGTTTAGCAGCGTTTACAAGCTGTTTGGCGTTTCAAATGCCTCTGGACTGGCGTCTGCACCCATTTTTTTGCGTTCCAAAAAAAGCCTTTAAACTCAACTGCCTGGAAATGACCTTAAACGACCCTGTGTAAATGTACTGATAAGATAACAGAGGAAAGTTCAGGGGCAGCTGAAAAAAACGCCCAAATGCCTCAAAACGTCCGTTTACCAGCAGCAATGTAAATGAGGCCTAAAGAATATCACAGGGAAGAACTGGATGAACCTATCTCAGCTGAAGAAATAATTCTCGTCATTAAATCCCTAAAAAACGGCTTTTGGCCCCAACAGTTTCACCGTCCCCTACTACAAACACTTTTCGGACACCTTGGCCTCCCACAGGGCCCGTTTCTTTAATCATCTGCGCTCAGGCACAACACTAAATACTGACTTGAACTCGGCATTCATCACAGTTATTCCCAAACCCAATAAAGACCCCAGTGTTGTTGAGAACTATCGCCCTATCTCATTAATTAATAATGACCTTAAAATTTTAACAAAAATTCTAGCAAACCGTATCTCCAACTTTATAGGCCTCTATGTCCACAGGACTTCATACCAGGGAGGCAGAGGCTGGACCAGATCAGGAGGGCGATAGATATCGCATCTCTCCTGAGGTCAGGCAGGGACAACAGTGAGCATCAAGAGGGGTTCCTTCTATCCCTCGATATGACAAAGGCCTTTGACACAGTCTCCTGGTCTTATCTGTTCCCGGTATTGCGGCATTGGGGCTTTGGTCAACCATTTTTAAACATAATTGGTGCTCTCTATTCCAACCCAGAAGCCAAAATCAAACTTCAGGGATACCATTCTGTACCCTTCCCTATCAGGACTGGAACAAGGCAAGGTTGCCCACTGTCCCCGCTGATCTTTGCCATGGTCATCGAGACCCCTGGCAACTGCTATTAGATCCAACCCCAATATTCATGGGGTGAGATGCGGCGCACAAACGTGCACTCTACACCAATGACATCATGCTTTTTGTCAAAGCACCACATATTTCCTTACCAAATATTTGCAGGACTATTGATGAGTTTGGCAAGATCTCGGGGCCCTTCATGAATTATTCAAAATCGCTGGCTCTGAACATCAACCTACCTGATCATCTAGTTAGCAGACCCAGAAACAACTTCCGGTTTAGCTGGATAGACAAAGAAATACCATACCTAGGGGTACACCTAACTCCCTCCATAGACCAATTATACTCCACCAATTACCCCTCTAATGTTCCAGAAATTAGGAAAAGAACTCCAGACCTGGGACAAATTAGGCCTTTCTTGGCTAGACAGGGTAAACTCGGTCAAAATGATTGAACTATTACTTCGGCTTCTCTACCTATTTCGGGCGCTTCCCATCCCAATTCCCAAGGAACCACTCAAAAAATTCTAAGCTAAAATTATCCAATTCATATGGGGCAACAAAGGGCACAGATTAAACAGAGAAACCCTGTTTTGGACCAGAGACCAGGGAGGTATAAATCTCCCAAACCTACTTTAGTACTACCAAGCTGCCCAACTCACCCAGCTATCAATCATTTATTCAAAAAGCGCAAACCCGACTGGGTACAGATAGAAAGACAAGCTATTCCAAAACACACTATAGATTTTCTGTTATGGTGCCCTCCCAAATCGAGAACTCCATACTAGCCCCCACTCCATCTCACTCTCTGGCCCTCTGGGATGGTATCAAAACCAACTGAAACCTGAATTCCTCCTGGCACCGACTATCCCACCTGTTTCTCAACCCCCTTTCCCTCCAGGGATGGACATCTTGGCCTTCCGCTGGTGGCTGGGCAAAGGCCTGTATAGAATTGGACATTTCGCCAACTCCACGGGGCCACTCTCCGTGGCACATTGCACAAGTAAACTAGACATGCCTGCGTCAGAGAGGTTCAGGCTCCAACAAATTCCCCACTTCATTCTCTCCATCTGGGATAATAAACCCACTCTCCTATCGTTGACAGCCTACGAAACCTTGTGTGGTCAGGCCATGGAGGAGGGGGGGGGCATCTCGGTGATATCCCGATCCCTGGCCTCCTCTTCTAACACAGCTCGGTATATGAGGGATTGGGAAAGGGACTTGGGCCATGAATGGAACCCAAATGTCTGGCACAGAGCCTTCCACGCGACCTCACAGGGTATCCTAAACACCTCTTTGGTGGAGGCAAACTTGAAGGTATTGACAAGATGGTACTTTGTTCCCTATAGAATTGCCAGACTCTACCCTAACACCTCCCCCTTGTGTTTCCGCCAGTGTGGACACATTGGCACAATGCTTCACACTTGGTGGGAATGCCCCAAAATTAGTAGCCTATGGAACAAAGTTTTCCATTTATTTAGGAAACTTACGGATCAAAGCCCTACAGTCCCGGATCTTTTTACTCGTCCCGTTAAACTCCCAAAAAAATCTTACCTTTCTGGGCATTCAAAGGATTTATTTACCTTTTGAAACAAGGTATCCGATGATTAAAACCCCGTAAGGGTGGTTCACACTTCGTAACACGGTTACACAGGTGTGACCGCCTTTGTGTTCCCCCTCCACAATCCCATCTCAGACCGTTAAGATATCCCTTGTTTCATGGTAGAACAGTTATGGAAGTTCAAACGGAGGTGGTTTCTCCACAAATCCTATGGGACA
>BLSH010017822.1:74516-100908 GCA_018402905.1 Glandirana rugosa | reverse complement strand
AGCAGAACAGACCCCTCCTGTTAGCCCCAAACTAATTCCTAACAGTGCACATGAACTCAAACCCAAATCCCCTTATCCTGGGGAGGAGTTAGAGAGACTCAGCAAAGGGGATTGGGAGGTTCCTTGTCCTTTATGAAGGGAAGGTGGGTCTCCTGTAATATCAGTGAGGGCAGTGACAGCAGGAGACCAACATCCATATGCACCTGTCACTGTATGGTGGGGGAATTCATCTCCTCGTACACATGTGATGACTTTATTAGATACTGGAGCTAAAGTTACACTTTTGCAAGGAAAGCCTTCCCATCACAAAGGAGAATTGATTTATGTATGTTTGGGAGGGCAAACCACACCAGCAGTTAGGACACGGGTGAAATTGGCTACCAGCAAGGGACCTTCAGGTTACCTGAAAATATTTGTACTTCAAGGTCAGTCTATTCAGACTGAACGGGGTACATTCACATAAGGGCATCCTGATAAAGTGTACCTGGTTAGAGCAGTGAAGGCTGTGGTCAGAGGTCATGCGAAATGGACCCCTGTCTACATTCCTCCACAAGAGAAGCCAGTCTGTCTCAAGCAGTACAAACTTCCTGGAGGCCACAAAGAAATTGGGGATACTATTCAAGAACTGTTGAGAATAGGGATCCTTAGTCCTGCTGTAAGTCCTTTCTCATCTCTGGTGTTCCCAGTAAAGAAACCTGATGCGGCATATAGAATGACTGTGGACTACAGAGGTCTAAACAAAGTGGCACCTCCATTGAAGTCAGCTGTACCTGATATGATCTCAATCATTGAGAAAACTGCTAAAGGGGCGGGAGAATATTATGCTGTGATAGATATTAATGGTTTAGTTTCTATTTTGATAGACCCAGAGTGTCAAAACCAGTTTGCCTTTATGTGGGATGGCCGCCAGTACACTTTCACTGTGCTTCCTGAAGACTATGTTCATTCTCCAACGATTTGTCATGGACTGATTGCCCGAGATTTAAGTACCCTGAATTTGAAAGTCGCTGTGTTTCACTACATTGATGGCATCAGGATCTCTGGAACAAAAGAAGGTGTAACTGAAGCACTGCACCTGCTGATACAGCACATGGAGAACAGAGGATGGGCTGCCAACAGAGACAAAGTCCAAGGACCTGCTATAGAGGTGACGTTCCTGGGAATGGTGTGGACTGGGTTGCAGAGGAAAATTCCAGAGACAGTTGTGCAAACTATCCAGGCGCTGTCACCCCTACTACCAAAAAGGAGCCACAGAAGTTCATTGGAGTTGTGGGATTCTGGAGATCGTTCATCCCACATCTTGGACTGATTCTAAGGCCTATATACAATGTCACAAGGAAAAAGACTGAGTTCTCATGGGGTTCAGAGCAGCGGACCTCATTCCTTGCTGCTAAAAAAGCCATTTTGCAGCATCAGGGATTAGGAGCCGTGAGACAAGGAGTACCATTTCAGTTGGATGTCGTGGAGCAGGATGGAGTATATCTTGGAGTCTGTGGCAGCCAAACAAAAAGAAAGGACTGAGAGCAACACCGATTGGATTTTGGTCCAAACAACTGACAGGGGCACAGAAGAGATACACGTCCCCAGAGAAGCCAGGATGTCAGACATTTTCAAAACAGTTGGCAGGGCTTGTTACTTTTACCAGCACCCAGCCAGAAGAAGAAATTCCTGTGCTGCAGCCATCCCCCATTCAAGAGGCTCCACCCTTTGAGTGTCTGTCAGAAGACATGAAGGAGTCAACATGGTTTACTGATGGTTCAGCCATAGTTACCTCGTCTGGGCGTAAATGGACAGCAGCAGCCTACAACCCAAGAACAGTCACAGTCCTGCAGGAGACTGCAATTGGAGGGTCCAGTCAGTAAGCAGAATTGAAAGCTGTAGTGATGACTCTTCAGGAGGATCCTTCTTCTCATGTCACTATCTACACTGACAGCTGGGTGGTTTTTAAAGGACTGACAACTTGGATGCCCACGTGGAAGTCAAATGATTGGATGATTCATGAAAAGGTGGTGTGGGGGGGGCACAGAAGTCTGGGACTACATTTGGAAGGAAGCTTACTCCCGTACCATAAAATTGGGGCATGTTGATGCACATGTGCTCTTGGTCCCAGACTTTGAGAACTATAACAGAGTGGTAGATGAAATTGCCAAAGTGAAAGCAGTTGTGCCAATTGATCCTGTTTTGATGAACTTGGCCAACTGGGCCCACAAGCAATCTGGACATTTAGGGCAGAAAGCAACATATGAATGGGCACAGCAGAGAGGATTGCCCATATCAATGGACATGATAAAGACTGTATTAGGGAACTGTACAGTGGTGGAGAAGTGTGACAATGGCCATTGCAAAAGTACTCCACTGGGTCAATTAAGAGGGGAGAAAGGCCTACAGAGATCTGGCAGATTGACTTCATCGGTCCTCTGCCCCGGGGAAACAAGAGACTGAGATACTGTTGCACTGCAGTGGACACCTATTCAGGACTTTTGCTTGTTCATCCTTGCAAACATGCAGATCAAGCCGCAACGCTTCAACTGCTCCAGAAACTTGTCGTTGCTTATGGTTGTCCCAAACATGTCCAAAGTGATAACGAGTCACACTTCACCAAATCAACAGTACAGCAATGGGCCAAAGACTCTGGAGTGTACTGGTTCTGCCACATTCCATACCATCCACAGGCAGCTGGTTTGATTGAAAGATACAACGGGCTATTGAAAGACCAGATACGCAAGCTTACACCCACACAGACACTAAGGGGGCGGGATCGGGTCCTCACATAGGCAGTCATGTTGTTAAATTCTAGGCCAATAGCCAAAAGCACACCATATGATAGGATGGTAGGAACTGAGGTGCAGATTCCACAGCTGGAGTGCAGAGTTCGATATTTGCATAAGGTTCCTGAAAGAACAGGGCTTAACAGGTACCATGTTACTGCTTCCCATGACATAGAAACCAAGAGTGATGAATCTGAAGCTGTAGCCTATCTACGAATGAGAGGAAATCTGTCAGGAAGGTTTGAAGTTATATTTGCATTGGCAGATGAGCTTCAAGATAGTGGCAGGGACTCTAATTGGTTAGTGGCAAGAAAGGAAAGTGAGGCAGTATATCAAGCCTTACAAAATAAACAGCAGTGATCTGCTGGGAAATAGCAGTATATTTCCTCTCCTCCCTATTGATGTTCTTTGGGAGGATCAGAAGTTGATACAGGCAGGTGGCAAAGTGTTGGTCAGAGATCCAGGCAAGAAGCTAGTTATAGGAGAGTTTGTAGCTGAAGGGCCGGGGTCTACTGTTTATGTATTATTAGAAGCAACAGATAATCTGCTTTGTTTTCCACTCCACACGCTGTCTCTGATTTGATCCATAGGAAGACCAAAGAAAGTGGTTACATGATGGACAGACCACAAGAGCTGTGGAGAGCAAGGCCTTTGATCTATTACAAGCCTGGACTTGTTTTTAAAGAACTTTAGAATGGACTTTCTAATGAACTCTTAGCCAAAGACTGAAAACACCTTCTCAGTGACAGTACTATGGGAGGGGTTGCATTCAAGGAAAATTAATGTGTAGAATGAGTAGTTGGTAATGAAGAGATTTTCTGGGTGTTGTCTGAGAGGAAAAATCAAGGGCGGAATTTATTGCGTTTGATATAAAATATGATTTCTCCTATAAGACTCAGAATAGAATTTAGGTTACTGCAGGTTTGTTTGAAGATGCTTCTCAAACGAATGCCTTGGTAACACAGGCTGTACTGAAACAATGGATCCGTTGGCAGTTGGTTGTTAAGGTCAACGAGTTTGTAACCATTGTCAACATAAGCCCATATAAAAGGAGTTGTCAGGCATAACACCACTGGACTCTTATCATGCCTTAAACACCAGGGACAGTTTGCAACCAGCCAAGATGCTTTAGCCTGATCTACCAGCAACTGCTATAGAAGCTTTGGGGTCCTCGTTGCCAATGCAGATCACATATACACAATAACCTGAGTTAAGTAATTTTTAAGCATATTCTACTGTTTATAGTTTGTTTGCTAGGTGGTTAATTTGCTATAAATATCTGTCAGTCTTGCACTGTATTCCTAATATTGTAATAGTTTTGTATGTACAGCATTTTTATTCAGTAAAAGCTCAGTTATACCCTGCACAGGTCTGAGCTTCCTTGCTTATAGCGCAAAGTAACCTTGCTATCTAGACGCAGGTAAAAAAACGGGTTTTCAGCATTTACAGATTAAGTGGCCGGTTGTTTTCTTTACCTGATTCCTCCCCCCCCTCAGTGTCACTGCATGGACTGCCGCCGTGATAAGCCTGTCATCTGGATCTGCCTTTAAATCCCCCACCGCGCAAAACAAATGACGGAATCGCTGCTGCACATGTTGGTGGCTCGCATAATGTGGCGACGCCGCCAGATGACATGATGTGCGTTCCAACACAACAGCGCATGCCCAAAGGAGGGGGTGCATCCCGCTGAGGACACCAAAAGGGATATGTTTACAGCCACAACAGGAATGCAAAACTAAATAAAAGACTGCATAACATAAGGAGTAGTCCCAACATAGGTATAATAGGATATATATAGGAATCAATTTATATAGGAATCAATTTCTAAGCATTATGTTATGTATTGTAATAAAGATCCTGCTTCCCTTTTATGGGAAGATAGAGAAGTATCAGTCGCACTGGAGAGGGAGTAACAAAATTATCACTCTTAGCCAAAGGGAGTATTTTTGGATACATGAAATGCAGACTCTCCACCCGTTAGGTCACAACATTGATTTTGATGTGAATTGCTTCATTAGTGATTTTTAATCTACATATATTTTCACATCAAAGACATATGTATGTCACATGTCTTACATTCTATTAGTGTTGTGATCCACTCATAATCATCACCGGCAATTTTCAGTTTTTTGTCACTTTTAAATAAATATAGGAAAAAAAAAATTTCCTAAGCCAGCGCAAAAAATTAATTAATATTGTACTAATGGAGCTGCTGGTGTATATGGATCTAGCCCAAAAAAATCATATTAGTATCTCTTTAAACCGCGCTCTAAGACTTACCCACTAGGTGGGGTATCAACACTTTGGATAAAGTAAAGTGCTTAAGGTGCATAAATCAATATCACAAATTAAGTGTATAAATAGAGTTGATCGAACCTCTGGAAGTTCGGGTTCTGCAGGTTCGGCCGAACTTCCGGACAAAGTCCAGGTTCGGGACCGGACTTGACCCGAACTTTGTCCTGAACCCCATTGAAATCAATGGGGACCCAAACTTTTAGGCACAAAAATGGCTGTAACAAAGTCCTGGCAATTCCTAGAGGTCTGCAAAAGGAAGAAAAATGGGGGTAAGAGTCGGACAAGTGCCCTACAAAGAAATGGGGATAGGGAAATAACTTAAAATAATTTTTAAGCTAAAATCACATAAAAAAATCAAAAATGGAGGTGGATGTGGAGTTGGAGGTTGAGGAGGCGGTGAAAGTGGCGGTGGAGGAGGAAGAGGTAGCCAACACAGTTTTTTTTATTTTTGTGCAAGAAATGATGATTTAAAATCATCTCCAAGTTCTATAGGGAAAGTTTCTTCCAGCCGCATAGAGAGCCATATTATTGTTCTAAAATCATCTCCAAGTTCTATAGGGAAAGTTTCATCCAGCCACATAGAGAGCCATATTATTGTTCTAAAATCATCTCCAAGTTCTATAGGGAGCGTTTCATCCAGCCGCATAGAGAGCCATATTATTGTTCTAAAATCATCTCCAAGTTCTATAGGGAAAGTTTCATCCAGCCACATAGAGAGCCATATTATTGTTCTAAAATCATCTCCAAGTTCTATAGGGAACGTTTCATCCAGCTGCATAGAGAGCCATATTATTGTTCTAAAATCATCTCCAAGTTCTAGAAGGAAAGTTTCTTCCAGCCGCATAGAGAGCCATATTATTGTTCTAAAATCATCTCCAAATTCTATAGGGAAAGTTTCATCCAGCCGCATAGAGAGCCATATTATTGTTCTAAAATCATCTCTAAGTTCTATAAGGAAAGTTTCTTCCAGCCGCATAGCATAGAGAGCCATATTATTGTTCTGAAATCATCTCCAAGTTCTATAAGGAAAGTTTCTTCCAGCCACATCGAGAGCCATATTATTGTTCTAAAATCATCTCCAAATTCTATAGGGAAAGTTTCATCCAGCCGCATAGAGAGCCATATTATTGTTCTAAAATCATCTCTAAGTTCTATAAGTAAAGTTTCTTCCAGCCGCATAGAGAGCCATATTATTGTTCTAAAATCATTGATTTTAGAACAATGATATGGTTCTCTATGCGGCTGGATGAAACTTTCCCTATAGAACTTGGAGATGATTTTAGAACAATAATCTGTCCTTCTAAGCAACAGCTGGAACCTTTCCCTATAGAACTTGGAGATGATTTTAGAACAATAATCTTTCCCTTAAAGCAACAGACTCTACCTAGTCCAGTCAGATTGTTCTGTGCAGCAGGATGAGGTCTGCAATCTGTCCCTCAAAGCAGCAGTACTAGTATCTCTACCTAGTCCACAATCAGATCGTTCAGTAATACAGGATGAGATGTTCTATAATATCTGCAATCTGTCCCTCACAGAGCCAGCAGCATCTTCTCCCTAAACTATCCTGAGAGCATATGACATGCAGCACGGTGACTCCAGCCCCATATAGAGGCTGTGTCACATGATGCACTGGCCAATCACAGACATGCCATTAGTAGGCATGGCTATGATGGCTTCTAAGGGCAAACCAGTGAAACACTTGTTGATTGGCTGCCCTTGGCAGCTATTCAACATGTGGTATCAAATACCAGAACCCCGAACTCGAACCCAGACTTTTTTTGAAATGTGCGGGTTCGGGTCCCGGACACCCCAAAGTTCGGTACGGACCCGAACTTTACAGTCCGGGTTCGCTCAACTCTATGTATAAGTAAAATGAGTGCATAAATAGAACTGGCCCCTAGGGATCAGCGTGGTTCCAAACTTATGTCATAAAAGAATGTCCACTGTGATTCTAATGACACACAATATCCCAAATTAGGTTATTCAACTGAAGTCCAGCTCAAATGTGCAAAGTAGCAAAATATCAGATGCAGGATGAGCAGTCTCTAGTAAAATGCAATATGACAGATTGTGAATTAAAGTGATAAACCATAAATGGGTGAATCGACAAACAAATAAAGTCCAACTCAAAAGTGCAAAATCGCAAAGTAATATCAGATGCAGGGTGATCTCCAATAAATTTTCAGAACGGCATCAATCCAAATCTCAGGTAAGATGCTTGTGCAATCCTCCACCAGTGAAAATCAACAGGAATTGATGGATCCCCATCACAGAGATCAGAAGCGCCGAGGTAAGTAGGGAGTTCCACGGTCCTGTAGTGCGGATTCCGATTGGCTCATGCAAAAATCTAGGAGGTCGTGAAGTACATTATTGTGGAGAATTTAAAAGTTTAAAAAAATACAGGCAAATTAAAAAATGCAGGGGACGCGCCAAGCGCTCCACCTGCGTTCCAGATGAGCGGAAGTGACGTTCGGTGTTTGTCACTTTTGTCGATAAATTCACCCCAAAAGTGATGAATATGAATATATTCACAATCATCACTTTTGGTTTTACACATATCTGCTGCTGCGGTTCCACACCAATGGATATTTTTGAATATCGTACCCAATCGATATTAGATACCCAGGGCATGTTTGTTGGGAACATGGAAGTTGCTTTTTAAGATTGAAACATCTTACCACCCCTGAAGTTCATACAAAATGGGATATAGAATACCTTGAGGAGTATGTCAGATTAAAATTGGTCCCAAGAACTCTTAGCTGGGAGGTAACCCCCCAAAAGGATGATGAGGAACTTGGAGTGGTACAAATTTTTTAATGATGCAGGAGTAAGCTTTTTATCGTATTAATAAAAAGAGACGCAAATTAGGGTTGCTTGATTCTGAAATTAATGTAATTAAAAACACTGAAAGCTGTACTCACCAAGGAGGAAGTTGAAAAAGAAAAAGTACAATAGAGAAAGTAAGGATTACAAAGATTGTGTGGTCTTTAAATGGCAATGTGCCCCCACGTCCAGTGTGGGACCTCAGCCAAGTCAAATTGGTCTTAATAGGGCACCTCAGGTAGAATCTGCTACCCCACCAGGAGGAGGAGGTGAGTCTCAGCGTAATAGTAACCACCCCCAAACTATGCCTTATAGCAATAAGCGAGGTGACTACCAACAACCTAGGACAATTAGAGGATGAGGTAGAGGAAGGGGTCCCTATAGACCCCCCACCCCATGCAGTGATTACCATTCTCCCTATGGAAACTGGCAGGATCGACAGTCCCCACAGAGGGGTTCCTCCCTAACATGGAGACATGAAAGGGATCTCTATGGGTATAATATTGATCCCCGTGACACCTACAGTAGGGGTCCTAATCATTATGAAGTGGAAACCTTGAATAGGTTTAACCCTCTTAATAGGGACATAACTGAAATGGGACCTAGGAATGGAAATAATTACTTTGACCATTTACCCCAATACTCCAGCAATTCCCGATACAAGAAGATCGCCCTTATAATAGATGGTATTTTTAGTGGGTACACAGGGGAGGGTGAAAAAGAAATGGAGACGCAAGAGAAGGTCCCAAGGGGGGAGGCGCCTTCACCCCAAAAAGAAGGAGGACCTAAAAACCAATGGAATCATTAATTTAAGCACCAAGGAACACCAAGGAAGAGATAATCACTAATAAAGGTTTATAGTATGCGCCACCTAGGAATCTTAATAAATTCCAAACCTTTGTAGACCTTCATAAATACACGCGCAAACTTAATATTAAAAAGGTATACTATGAGTAATCCCTCTAGGCAGCTAGCAAGGGATAGATCAGATTTTGTACACTCAGGTCTAAGAAATGCTTCCCTGTTCAACTCCCTGGGAGGCAGTACCCCCAGCATTAGCATCTTTAATGACCTGGTTGAAAAAGATATCAGGAATTTATAAATAAAATCAGCTCAAGTTGATCAAAAAATTAAAGTAGGATTGACACTCCTATGTGAAAGAAAGGACATAATAGTCCAACTGGCGGATAAGGGAGGAGCCATTGTGGTCCTGGATAATGAAGCTTTCCAGGGAGAAATGGCGAGCCTACTAGCAGATAGGGAGACCCATATCCCCGTACTGACTAACCCCACAGTGAAATACAAGAAAGAATTAAAAAGAATAACAGAAAAGGGTCATAGCTTAGGTATCCTTAATAAGAAGGAGAAAGAACACCTAGTCCCTTTGACACCGAGGCTAACTGTTATGTACACGTTGCCAAAGATACATAAGACTTTGATCAATCCCCCGGGTAGGCACATCATCAGTGGTATCAACTCCATCACCTCTAGAGTCGGTAAATATATTGACCACTATCTACGACCACTGGTGATGGGCACTCCTGCTTACCTAAAGGATACGAAACATGTTATCAATGTCTTGAATGACATCGACCGATAACCCACCTATCTGTTGGCAACGGCGGACATATCCTTGCTATATACAGCAATATCCCATGAATTAAGATTGGAAGCAGTTCAATCTTGTTTGCATAAAGAGGACTCCATTTCCCATTTTCAGTAGGACATTATTCTGGACCTGCTCCAATTTTGTATGACACACAACTACTTTTGGCATGATGGAGCATACTATCTACAAGTAAAGTGTGTGGCCATGGGGGCGAAATTTGCCCCCAGTATGGCCAACTTTTTCATGTCAAAATGGGAGAAGGATATGCTCTTACTAAACAGATGTCCAGAATTAATCTTCTGGAGGCGTTTCATACACTATATCCTCCTCATATGGGAGGGGAATTTGGAATCCCTAAATTTGTATATTGACCTTTTGAATAGTAACAATAGGGGAATAATACTCAGCCATGAAGCGAGCCCTACAAGTATCCACTTCTTGGACTTGAAAATCTCCATAGTGGATGGTAAAATCATATCATCAACCTTTTTTAAATAAACCAATAGGAATAGCTATATCCCACTTGACTCTTGCCACCATCCTTCATGGCTAATTAGATAGGTCCCATAGGGCCGATGAAACTAAGGGTTTTGATATGGCATTCTTTACAACATATTCCAACCAGCATGTCTACCAGACACCCCTCAGGTGATCTTAAGAGATGCTAGCAATGAATGAATTGCCATGTCCCCCAGGGTGGACTGGGACATCAACTGTTTTATAAATAACAGTTGATGTCCCCCTCCAGTATTGTCATCCAGTAAGAACACTACCTTAGGGATTTTGTTTTTTTTGTTTTTATGTGAGATGCCACATGGTTATGTGTGGCTCATTAAACTGTTAGGTATATCTTATGTAGTTTGGGGTCATAAGATTATTTTTAAATTATTATAATCTGGTCTAATTCAATCTTAATATTATATACGTTATGAGTATTTATGTAGGGTAATTTTATGCTATTTGTAATATGTCACTGCATCATGTATTTAAAGCCGTTTTATGTACAAGATATGAAAGGGCTCCACATTGCAAATTAACCACTAGAGGGGGTATAAGTGTTTAGTGGAGACATGAATGGGTCCCTCTTTGTAAATCAACCATTACAAGGGGCATATTATTCATATTGGATCATTCACAGATCTCTTTACTCGCCACTAGATGGAGTGGGTGGTTTTTTGACATATATTTTTTTCAGCTTTGGGTTAGTGTGGCTGGTTGATCCGGTTTGCGGTCATGTGACAGGTGATCTCGCCATTCACCAACCTGCTTTCCCAATTTCGATGACCATAGTAACCAAGACCAAATTTGATGCCCAACATTTTAATTTCCTGCAGGGGCTCTGGGAAAGCATCCAGAAGTAGAAGCTTTCACCTTACCCATCCAGAAAACGTCACTCTTTTCATGGTTGACTTTAGAGTCAGAAGCCTCTGTGTACTCCTCTATCACAGAGACCACCTCCTGTGCCTCCTCCGTCCCAGAGACAATAACAGACACATCATCGGCATAGGCCACAACTTTCAAAGGCAACACACCAGCAATGCCTAAAGGCACCAAGCACAATGATCCAGCCTTCTTATGAAGTGGTCAATTGCAAATGCATATAGCAGGGGGCTCAGAGGACACCCCTGGCACACACCAGAGCCAACCTCAAAAAGCTGTCCAACCCAACCATTAACAAGTGGGAAGCTCTCAGTCCTTCTATATAATGCATATATCAGGGCTCAAAATTTCAAGTACTGAGCTACTAGCCCGCCCCTATACACGCCCTCATAAATGCTCATGAAATGATACATAAATGTTTTATGCAGACTTAAGTTACACAAATAAATATTAACAACAACTTTATTAGTGACCATCAATGCAGCCTCACCAGCGTCCACCATTGCAGCCTCACCAGCGTCCACCAGGGCAGCCTCACCAGCGTCCACCAGGGCAGCCTCACCAGCGTCCACCAGGGCAGCCTCACCAGCGTTCACCAGGGCAGCCTCACCAGCGTTCACCAGGGCAGCCTCACCAGCGTTCACCAGGGCAGCCTCACCAGCGTTCACCAGGGCAGCCTCTCCAGCGTGCACCAGGGCAGCCTCTCCAGCGTGCACCAGGGCAGCCTCTCCAGCGTCCACCATTGCAGCCTCTCCAGCGTCCACCATTGCAGCCTCTCCAGTGTCCACCATTGCAGCCTCACCAGTGTCAACCACTGCAGCCCACCTGTGTCCACCATTGCACTCTCACCAGTGTCCACAATTGCAGCCCACCAGTGTCCACCACTGCAGCCCACCAGTGTCCACCATTGCAGCCTCAGCAGTGCAGAGGACGAGAGCGAGCATAGAGGAAGATGAGAACCGGCAAGGATCACAGACTGAGGATTGCCCGCTGTATAACAGTTTACATTACAATTGCAGTCCACGCGCCGTCACATACAGTGCCCCCCTTCCGACTTTGCGTCTGTGACAGACAGAACACCGGTCCAATGCCAGGCCATGTTCTGTCTGTCATAGGCGCGGAGTCAGGAGGGTGGGACTGTATGTGACGGCGCGCGGACTGCAATTGTAATGTAAGCTGGTACACAGTGGGCAATCCTCGGTCTGTGATCCTGGTGTAGCGTCAGAATCTGATATCCCGGCTCTCCTCTTCCTCCGTGCTCTCTTCCACTGGGAGAACCACTCCCATTAATCCCTGACTGCCAGTGGTCATCGCCCCCCCCCCCCAGCTCCCAGGCAGCCCACCTCGCCAGCCCTCATTTTCCACTCGCAAAATGCGAGTAGGCGAGTGGAAAATTTGAGGGCTGGTAATATAATACAATTATAATGTATATATAATTCAGTCAATCTATAAACCTCCCCTGCAAGCCATATCTACTAAATATCAAATACTATACTGTACTCAAGTTTGACTTGATCAAAAGCTTTCGCCTGATCCAATGCCAACATATATTTTCGATCCAGCAGCCCTGCATCATTCCAAAGCCTCCTGGACAGCTAAAATTGCTGAAAAGGTACTTCTACCTTGGATCGAACAGTGCTGATGACTGGACGACAAATTGTCTGCAACTGACAAGCGCCAAAAAAGAATCTTCCCAAAGATCTTTCTATCAACATTACGAAGACTGATGGGGCGCCAGTTCTCAATCATTAAAAGGTCTATACTTTTTGACAGAAAAGTTACAGCAGATTGCCTCATGGAGGGATGGAGCGAACCCTCTTCTAGTTGTTATAAACCTCCGCTAAAAAGACGCCAGAATGGACTTGAAAACACTTGTAAAATTCAGCTGTCAACCCATCTGGCCCCCGCGATTTTTTGGTAGTCAACTTCTCTATAGCATTAACTACCTCATCTGCTGAAATTGGTTCTGTCAGATCTATCAAAGGCAATGCACCATTTCCCAATCCAGGAGTAGAATCCAGAAAGTGTGTCCCAACTAAGGTCCATTCTTCCCAGAAGGTCTGCATAATATGACCTGAAGATCTCCAGTGTTAGGTCTTCCAGGAACCCCAACTGTCACTCCGGTTTCCTGACCAGCAGTCTTGTTATCCCGGTATCAGGTGGAGGACAGTTGCGGTCCTGCAGCCAGAATTCTGGGACCTCTATGGTAGGTGCAAACAATCCCAAACAAGAACAACAAAAGTAAAAGACTCTTGGTTAGTAGCAAATCTGGGCAGAGGTCTAAGGGATAAACCAGAGACAGCATTTAGGCAAGGCAAGGTTCGGCAAAAATCGGGTAATGAAGTACAAGAGGGTAATCCAAAGGTGTAGTCGGGAACAAGCAAAGTTAGTAACAGGAAACAAACAGGATAAATGGCTGGTAGTAACTAAAACCTATTTTCCAGCAAGAACAGGAAGGGGAAGTGTGGTTCTATAGGGAACTAATTGAGGTGACTGCCTACAGCTGGCCACTAGGTGGAGCCAGAGTCACCATCCGAAAGCAGTAGATACCTAGGACTCCAGAGAGATTGTAGTTACTAAGGCAGTGAGGAACCGACCACAAGAACACAGGTCTCAGGATCGATCTCCGGTCAAGGCATGACAGTACCCCCTACACAAAGATGGAAGGGTGCTTATCATGGAACTTGACTAGTCGTGGGGCATGGACATCGCAAGCGGGTTCCCAAGACCTTTCTGCAATGGAGTAGCCTTTCCAGTCGACAAAAAACTGCAATTGTCTACCCTTACGTCGGGAATCCAGAATTGTGCTAATTTCATATTATTGATGGTTATCAACTAAGACAGAAGGATGTCTAGTGAAAACCTATTCTTGTAAAAGGGTTTAAGCAAGGACACGTGAAATGTATTGGGAATCCGGAGATGGGAGGGTAAGCAAAGTTTATAGGCCACCAGGTTAACTTGACTAAGGATGCGGAAGAGTCCAATATATCTAGGCCCAAATTTGGGGGAAGGTTGTCTGTTTGATGTTCTTAGTAGATAATCATACAAGCTGATTAAGACGAAAACGGGGTGCAGGTCTTCTGCGATGATCTGCGTTAACCTAGACACCATGTTGACTGCTGCAGGTACCTCTACTTGTGAAGATTGGAAGGGAAGGACTTTGGGTTGGTAACTAAAGGCAGCTTGGAAAGTAGAACATTTTAAGGAAGAGTGCCACTGTGAGTTGTGGGCTATTTCAGCTAGAGGAAGCATCTCACTCAAGCTGTTATGTTCAGTATTAACGTAAGCTCTTAGATAGGTTTCTAAATCTTGATTAACTCTGTTTGGCCGTTAGATTGAGGATGGTATCCAGAAAACAGGGAATTCTTGATACCCAGATGTTTGCAAACAGCTCTCCAGAATGAAGAAACAAATTGCGGCCCTCTGTCTAACAATATCGACTGGAATACCGTGTAAACAGACATTTTCAATGAAAGATTGGGCCAGGCTTGGGGCTGAAGGTAGGGCAGGCATCAGAATGAAGTGTGCCAATTTTAAAAACCTGTCTACAACTACCCAGTTAACGATATTCCCCCTGGAAGCTGACAAATCCACAATAAAATCCATACTGATAGAAGTCCATGGAGCATGGGGAACAGGTAGTGGTTGTAGTAGTCCTTGAGGAACAGATCGAGGCATTTTGATGGCTTCACAAACAGTACAAGCTTTAACAAAAGCAGTCACATCCTTCTTAAGCGTAGGACACCAAACAAGGGGTTTCAGGCATAAGGTTTGTTTTATACCAGGATGTCTAGATATCTTTAGTCCATGGGCACATTGCAAAACGTATTTACGCAAGTTAGGAGGCACATACAACGTATTATCCGTAACCAAGAGATTGGCGTCTGGGATTGTGCAGGCAACAAACTCCTTTGTAAGGTCGTATCTAGTTGAGCAATAATTATTTCAGGAGGAACAATATGCTACGGGGGGAGTTTGGTTATTTTCGCAAGGGAACTGCCAAGACAGGGCATCGGCTTTGGTGTTTTTAGTACCAGGAATGTATGTTACCACAAAATTAAACCCGGTGAAGAATAATGCCCAGAGGGCTTGTCTGGGATTCAGTCTCTGAGCCTTTTCCAAGTAGGTTACATTTTTATGGTCTGTTTAAACCACAACTGTAAGTTCCGTACCTTCTAATAAATGTCTCAATTCGGAGAATGCTAGTTTTATAGCCAGAAGTTCTCTATTCCCTATGTAGTTTTGTTCTGCGACTGAGAATCTTTTGGAGAAGGCAACCGGATGAAGTTTGTTGGAAGTAGGGTCTCGTTGGGATAACACTGCTCCAGCACTTATCTCGGAGACATCCACCTCCAAAAAGCATTGAGCAGAAGGCTGAAGATGACGGAGCACAGGAGCAGAGCAAAAAGCAGACTTTAGATGATTAAAGGCTTCCAGAGCTTCAGGAGCCCACTGAGAGCAGTTGGTCCCTTTCTTAGTGAGGGCTGTGATGGGAGCCAGAATCTTGAAAATATTCTTGATGAATTTTTGATATTAATTTGAAAATCCAATGAACCGCTGGACTTCTTTTAACGTGGAAAGTCTGGGCCACTGTAAGATGGCATCAAGCTTTTTGGGATCCATCTGGAATCCTTTAGAAGAAATTATATACCCAAGGAAAGGTATTTCTGATTGTTCAAAGGAGCATTTGGAAAGTTTAGCATACAACTGGTGATCTCTTAAACATTGGAGAACAGTGCGGACATGGCAATGATGAAGCTAAAGCTTTAAATGTTTAGAGTGAATGAGTATATCATCTAAGTAGACAACGAAAGAGTCAAGTAGATCCCTGAAAATGTCATTCACAAACTCCTGGAATACAGCGGGGGTATTGCAGAGACCGAATGGCATCACAACACACTCATAATACCCCCTTCTCGTATTAAAGGTCATCTTCCATTCGTCTCCTGCTTTAATTCTAATAAGGTTGTATGCTGAACAAAGGTCCAGTTTGGTAAAGACCTTGGGCCTGGTCAAACAATTCAGTAATCAGGGGAAGCGGATACCAATTCTTTATCGCAATTCGGTTAAGCGCTCTGAAGTCTACGCAGGGTCTGAGTCCTCCATCCCTCTTCTTGACAAAAAGGAACCCAGCCCCCCACGGGAGAGGTAAAAGGATGAATGAAACCCTTCTTGAAGCTATCTTCAATGTACTCCTCCATTGCCTTAGTCTCAGCCAGGTTAAGGGGATAGGTCCTCCCCCTTAGGTAGAGGAGTACCTGGAAGCAATTCAATAGTACAGGCATAAGGGCGGTGTGGAGGAAGAGCCTCTGCTTCCTTTTCAGAGAACACATCAGAAAAATCTGTGTAGGCCTCATGGACGGACACTTGATTGTGTACCACCTTTTGAAGACAGTGGACACGACAGGAGGTGCTCCAAGCCGAGCTTTGACCAGAGGACCAGTCAATGGATGTGTTATGTTTACACAACCAAGGGAACCCGAGAATCACCAGGTGTTTCAGGGACAGGATAATGTCAAAAGACAAAACCGCTTGATGCAGAGCCCCTAAACGGACAGCGGAGCTTGGACTCATGGGTAATAAGGCCATCACCCAGAGGGGCTCCACCAAGGGTCGTCACACAGAGTGGTAGAGTTTTTGAAACCATGGGAATCTGGAGTCTCTTAACCAGAGCAGCATCTAAAAACACACCACCAGTGCCGAATCAATAAAGGCTACTGTGGAGACACACTGGTCATTCCAGGACAAGGAGATAGGGACTAGACGTCTCTCCTAAAGGGGGGTTCAAAACAGCAGAGCCTAAGGTCCTGTACTTGGTGCGTTCACTGTCCGACAACTGCACCGCCTCTACATCCATTGGTTCTTCCTCAGACCCGACAGGTGAGGGGACAGAAGGGACTAGCGATTGTCGAGGAGGGGACTTAGTACAAAGTCTAGGAGGATTATATTGTTCTTGGCGCTCTCTCTCTAACTGAAGCTCAGCAAAGCGAGCGTCCACCAGGATACACAAGTTGATAAACTCCTCTAGACCTGCTGGGATCTCACGGTACGTTAATTCTTCCTTAATGCATTCCATTAACCCTCTGCGGAACGCAGCCTTAAGGGCGCTACTGTCCAAGTTGATCTCTGCCGCTAGTGTACGGAACTCAATGGCGTAGGATGCTACGCTGCGTCTACCCTGGCGTAAGTCAAGAATATGGTACTCGGCTGCCAATACTCTACCAGGAGCGTCAACATTTTTTTCAAACGTCTTCATGAAGATTACATAGTCAGTGAGCACTGGCGACTCATTCTTAAGAAGAGGGGACATCCAGGACAAAGCTCTACCTTTGAGCAGGGAAATGATAAAAGTCACCTTGACTTGAGCAGAGGCAAACACAGCAGGCTGGTTTTTAAAATGTAACCGACAATGGTTGAGGAATCCCTGGCAATCAGCATGGTTACCATCATACTTCTCCGGGAGAGGGATTTTAGGAGCGGGATGATCCAGTGATATAGACATGGCCACAGGTTCCATAGCCCCAGCCTCTCGGTCACCAGGTGCAGCAGGACAGGACCCATGTGTAGCAGATAAAGAGGCCAACATAGCCGTGGTAGAATCTAGTTTCTCCTCCAATGACTGCACACGTTTAGCCTGTTCTCCCAGCATTAGTCCCTGATGCGAGACTGCCTGCACCAACCTATGGAGGTCCATCTGGCCTGAGTATACTGTTAGGTCTGCCAGGAACCCCAACCGCCACTCCGGTTTCCTGACCAGTAGTCTTGTTATCCCAGTATCAGGTGGAGGACGGTTGTGGTCCTGCAGCCAGAATTCTGGGACCTCTATGGTAGGTGCAAACAGTCCCAAACAAGGAACAAAAGTAAGACTCACGGTTAGTAGCAAATCCGGGCAGAGGTCCAAGGGATAAACCAGAGACAGCGTCAGAGACAGGCAAGGATCAGGCAACAATCGGGCAACAAAGTACAAGAGGCTAATCCAAAGGCGTGGTCTGGAACAAGCAAAGTTAGCAACAGGCAAAAACAGGATAAATGGCTGGTAGTAACTAAAACCTATACTCAGGCAAGGGCAGGAAGGGGAAGTGAGGTTTTATAGGGAACTAATTGAGGCGATTGCCTACAGCAGGCCACTGGGTGGAGACAGAGTCACCATCCGAAAGCAGTAGATACCCAGGACTCCAGAAAGATTGCAGTTACTCCGTGAGGAACCGATCACAAGAACACAGGTCCCAGGATCGATCCCCGGTCAAGGTGTGACATCTAGGATCCCTGACCTGGACTTCACCAGGGAACCCGTACAATCCCTCAAGCCTATGACTGTCTTAACTGCTATGCCTTGCTTACAGTTCTCGTAAGGATCATGCGAGTGATATTTCCCATAATCCCTCTCCAGGAAAAAGGAGGAATGCCGGTCGTATTGATATTTCCTAAGAAGAAGCTTCTCTGGCACTGGCAGTGTTATTTTCATCAATGAAAACGTTTGTCAAAGATTTCATCAGCAGCATTTTTACAGTGGCAAAAATGAAACTAAAAGTACAGCATATTTTCATCCACTGACGAAAACTATGACGAAAAACAGATCCATTTTAGTTAACCAATGAAAACGAGACGAAAATGTGAGGCAGGGACATTTACCCTCATGAACTAACTTTCGGTTTTTCACGGAGCTCCGCCTACTTCTGCAATCTGTTCCCAGCAAGCAAGGTCTCCGTGACGAGACGACTGCCAGTGCCAGAGACCTGAGAGTGAGAGTAGCGCAGCACTGTGGCCTCCCGAGTTCCGATGAGATGACCGCGCCCGCCCAGAGCAGGGCAGACTGCGAGTGTACAGTAATTGTCATTACAATTACATAAGGCCTGAAACCTCTCCTCCCCTCAAACTACTGTCCGTCCAGAGCACACTGTGCATTGCAGGCCTACTCTGACCACTGGCACTGGCATCCAGGGCATTGTGGATTACAGGCCATCCCTCAGACCAAGACCCAGCACTGTGCAGCATTACATGCCTTCGCTGACCACTGGCATCCAGAGCACTGTGCATTAAAGGCCATCCCTCAGACCACCATCCAGCACTGTGCAGCATTACAGGCCTTCTCAGACCACTGTCCATAGCACTATGCAGCATTACAGGCCTCCACAGACCACGATCCAGGGCACTCTGCAACATTAGAGGCCTCCTCAGACCAACGTCTGTTTTGCTTGCATCTATCTAGCAAGGTTACTTTGCGGTATAAGCAAGGAAGCTCAAACCTGTGCAGGGTATATATGTGCTTTTACTGAACAAAAATGCTGTATGTTACTTAACTCCAGTTACTGTGTTTGTGATCTCCGTTGACGATTCTTCTGGAGATCAGGCACCTTCTTGTTGGCTGTTACATATGAGAGAATTTTGGTCTTACAGCATGAGTGACCCCCTATCAGTCTCTACTGCTCCTTTTATTTGGGCTTCTGTTGACAATGGTTACAAACTCTTTTACCTTAACAACCAACTCCCAACTGTCAACAGTTCATATTTTTTCAGGACAGCCTGTCACCAAGGCATTCATTTGAAAAACATCCTAAGACAAACCTGATCTCTGTTAATCTAGTTTGATAGAGAAAGTCATTAGTTTAATACACTATACAGTATCTCACAAAAGGGAGTACACCCCTCACATGTTTGTAAATATTTTATTATATCTTTTCATGTGACAACACTGAAGAAATTACACTTTGCTACAATGTAAAGTAGTGAGTGTACAGCTTGTATAACAGTAGTAAATTTGCTGTCCCCTCAAAATAACTCAACACACAGCCATTAATGTCTAAACCACTAGCAACAAAAGCGAGTACACCCCTAAGTGAAAATGTTCAAATTGGGCCATTTAGCCATTTTCCCTCCCCAATGTCATGTGACTCGTTATTGTTACACAGTCTCAGGTGTGAATGGGGAGCAGGTGTGTTAAATTTGGTGTTATCGCTCTCACTCTCTCATACTGGTCACTGGAAGTTCAACATGGCACCTCATGGCAAAGAACTCTCTGAGGATCTGAAAAAAAATAATTGTTGCTCTACATAAAAATGGCCTAGGCTATAAGAAGATTGCCAAGGCCCTGAAACTGAGCTGCAGCACAGTCAAGATTGCCAAGACCATACAGCAGTTTAACAGGACAGGTTCCACTCAGAACATCCCTCACCATGGTTGACTTTGAAAGTTGAAGTTGAGTGCACGTGCTCAGTGTCATATCCAGAGGTCGTCTTTGGAAAATAGACGTATGAGTGCTGCCAGCACTGCTGCAGAGGTTGAAGGGGTGGGGGGGGGGGGTAGCCTGGCAGTGTTCAGACCATACGCTGCACACTGCATAAAATTGGTCTGCATGGCTATCGTCTCAGAAGGAAGCCTCTTCTAAAGATGATGCACAAGAAAGCCTGCAGACTGTTTGCCGAAGACAAACAGACTAAGGACATGGATTACTGGAACCATGTCCTGTGGTCTGATGAGACCAAGATAAACTGGTTCAGATGGTGACAAGTGTGTGTCGCGGCAACCAGGAGTACAGAGACAAGTGTGTCTTGCTTACAGTGAGCATGGTGGTAGGAGTGTTATGGTCTGGGGCTGCATGAGTGCTGTCAGCACTGAGGAACTACAATTCATTGAGGGAACCATGAATGTCAACATGTACTGTGTCAAACTGAAGCTGACCCCCTTCCTTCGGAGAATGGGCCACAGGGCAGTATTCCAACTTGATAACGACCCCAAGCACACCTCCAAGATGACCACTGCCTTGCTAAAATAGCTGAGTGTGGTGATGGACTGGCCAAGCATGTCTCCAGACCTAAACCCTATTGAGCATCTGTGGGGCATCCTCAAACAGAAGATAGAGGAGCGCAAGGTCTCTAACATCCACCAGCGCCATGATGTTGTCATGGAGGAGTGGAAGAGGATGCCAGTGGCAACCTGTGAAGCTCTGGTGAACTCCATGCCCAAGAGGGTTAAAGCAGTGCTGGAAAATAATGGTGGCCACAGAAAATATTGACACTTTGGGCCCAATTTGGACATTTTCACTTAGGGGTGTACTCACTTTTGTTGCCAGTGGTTTAGACATTAATGGCTGTGTGTTGAGTTATTTTGAGGGGGCAACACATTTACACTGTTATACAAGCTTTACACTCACTACTTTACATCGCAGCAAAATGTCATTTCTTTAGTGTTGTCACATGAAAAGATATAATAAAATATTTACAAATGTGTGAGGGGTGTACTCACTTTTGTGAGATACTGTATATATATATATATATATATATATATATATATATATATATATACACACACAGTTTCTCACAACCCTCACGTTTTTGTAAATATTTTATTATATCTTTTCATGTGACAATACTAAAGAAATTACACTTTACATGCTACAATGTAAAGTAATGAGTGTACAGCTTGTATAACAATGTAAACTTGCTGTCCCCTAAAAATAACCCAACACACAGCCATTAATGCAAAAAAGTGAGTACACCCCTAAGTGAAAATGTCAAACTGGACCCAATTAGCCACTTTCCCTCCCCGGTGTCATGTGACCAATTAGTGTTACTAGGTGTCAGGTGTGAATGGTGAGTATGTGTGTTAAATTTGGTGTCATCGCTCTCACTCTCTCATACTGGTCACTGGAAGTACATCATGGCATAGAACTCTCTGAGAATCTGAAAAAAAAATTGCTGCTTCACATAAAGATGACCTGGGCTAAAGGAAGATTGTCAAGACCCTGAAACGGAGCTGCAGCACAGTGACCAAGACCATACAGAGGTTTAACAGGGCAGGTTCCACTCAGAACAGGCCTCGCCATTGTTGACCAAGGAAGTTGAGTGCACATGCTCAGTGTCATATCCAGAGGTTGTCTTTGGGGAATAGACGTATGAGTGCTGCCAGCATTGCTGCAGAGGTTGAAGGGGTGGGGGGTCAGCCTGTCAGTGCTCAGACCATACGCCGCACACTGCATCAAATTGGTCTGCATGACTGTTGTCCCAGAAGGAAGCCTCTTCTAAAGATGATGCACAAGAATGCCTGTACACAGTTTGCTGAAGACAAGCAGACTACGGACATGGATTACTGGAACCATGTCATGTGGTCTGATGAGACCAAGGTAAACTTATTTGGTTCAGATGGTGTCAAGCGTGTGTGGCAGCAACCAGGTGAGGAGTACAAAGACAAGTGTATCTTGCCTACAGTCAAGCATGGATGTGGGAGTGTCATGGTCTGGGGTTGCATGAGTGATGCTGGCACCGGGGAGCTACAGTTCACTGAGGGAACCATGAAAGCTAACAGGTACTGTGACATACTGTAGCAGAGCATGACCCCCTCCTTTCGGAGACTGGGCCACAGGGCAGTATTCCAACATGACAATGACCCCAAACACACCTCCAAGACGACCACTGCCATACTAAAGAAGCTGAGGGTAAAGGTGATGGACTGGCCAAGCATGTCTCCAGACCTAAACCCTATTGAGCATCTGAGGGGCATCCTCAAATGGAAGGTGAAGGAGTGCAATGTCCACCAGCTCCGTGATGCTGTTATGGAGGAGTGGAAGATGACTTAAGAGGCTACCTGAGTGTCATGAAGCCCGCCTGTTCAGCTCTTCTCAGGAAGGACATGCCAGCAGTATCTCAATGCTTTCTGGTGCCAAACGACGCATGTGCGCGTGCGAATCTTGGCGCCAAACGGAGCCATTTAAATCCTGCTGATGCACCAGATGGGTGCTGTCTGATCTACAGCGTTATCCGTGTTAATCTGCGACCTGATATCCCGCTCTGCACTTGTTTACTGACCCGGCTTGTCCACGACCCTCCTGCTATCTGCCTGCACCCAATCCCGGCTTGTCTTGACCACTCTTCTGTCTGCTCCTCTGTACCTCGCTGGCAGCCCATTGCCGAACTTGCTTCCACCTGACTCCGCTCTTGTGCCTGTCGCCATCCAGACCTCAGTAGCTTCCAGCTTTGCAAGCCTCCCCAGCTCAACTGGGTAGCTTCTATCTAACCTTATACTCCGCAGGTCATCTCCACCTCCGGCGACCCTGCTGACCTCCTGCTGGTGGACACCATTGGACTACCACAGGCACTCATACTTCACCGTGCTGCTGTGGCCGCTGTCTCACTCCCAGCGGTCCCTCGAACTGGAGCCGTAGGAGAGTCCGGCCCCTGCCGCCAGGCACCCTACCTGGCATGTAACACTGTGAAGCTCGGGTGAACTCCATGCCCAAGAGGGTTAAGGCAGTGCTGGAAAATAATTGGGGCCACACAAAATATTGACACAGTGGGCCCAGTTTGGACATTTTCACTTAGGGGTATATTCACTTTTGTTGCCAGCGGTTTAGACATTAATGGCTGTGTGTTGAGTTATTTTGAGGGGGCTGTTATACAAGCTGTGCACTCACTACTTTTCATTGTAGCAAAGTGTAATTTCTTCAGTGTTGTCACATGAAAAGATATAATAAAATATTTACAAAAATGTGAGGGGTGTACTCACTTTTGTGAGATAATATATATATATATATATATATATATATATATATATATACACACACACACACACACACACACACACATATAGGCAAAGTCCAAGGATTGCTGCACACAATATTTTATTGTAGCAAAATACATACAATACAGAAGAGTTCCATTTCTTCTGTATTGTATGTATTTTACTACAATAAAATATTGTGTGCAGCAATCCTTGGACTTTGCCTATATATCACCATGTGAATGGTCTGATTGCACTGCACCTGCATCGAACTGAGTGCTGTTCACCCTGCCTTTATATATAAATATATATATATATACACAGTGGGTATGGAAAGTATTCAGACCCCCTTAAATTTTTCACTCTGTTATATTTCAGCCATTTGCTAAAATCATTTAAGTTAATTTTTTTCCTCATTAATGTACACACAGCACCCCATATTGACAGAAAAACACAGAATTGTTGACATTTTTGCAGATTTATTAAAAAAGAAAAACTGAAATATCACATGGTCCTAAGTATTCAGACACTTTGCTCAGTATTTAGTAGAAGCACCCTTTTTATCTAATACAGCCATGAGTCTTTTTGGGAAAGATGCAACACGTTTCTCACACCTGGATTTGGGGATCCTCTGCCATTCCTTCTTGCAGATCCTCTCCAGTCCTGTCAGGTTGGATGGTGAACGTTGGTGGACAGCCATTTTTAGGTCTCTCCAGAGATGCTCAATTGGGTTTAAGTCAGGGCTCTGGCTGGGCCATTCAAGAACAGTCACGGAGTTGTTGTGAAGCCACTCCTTCGTTATTTTAGCTGTGTGCTTAGGGTCATTGTCTTGTTGGAAGGTAAACCTTCGGCCCAGTCTGAGGTCCTGAGCACTCTGGAGAAGGTTTTCGTCCAAGATATCCCTGTACTTGGCCGCATTTATCTTTCCCTCGATTGCAACCAGCCGTCCTGTCCCTGCAGCTGAAAACCACCCCCACAGCATGATGCTGCTACCACCATGCTTCACTGTTGGGACTATATTGGACAGGTGATGAGCAGTGCCTGGTTTTCTCCAAATATACTGCTTAGAATTAAGGCCAAAAGTTCTATCTTGGTCTCATCAGACCAGAGAATCTTATTCCTCACCATCTTGGAGTCCTTCAGGTGTTTTTTTAGCAAACTCCATGCGGGCTTTCATGTGTCTTGCACTGAAGAGAGGCTTCCGTCAGGCCACTCTGCCATAAAGCCCCGACTGGTGGAGGGCTGCAGTGATGGTTGACTTTCTACAACTTTCTCCCATCTCTGTAGCTCAGCCACAGTGATCTTTGGGTTCTTCTTTACCTCTCTCACCAAGGCTCTTCTCCCCCGATAGCTCAGTTTGGCCTGACGGCCAGCTCTAGGAAGGGTTTTGGTTGTCCCAAACGTCTTCCATTTAAGGATTATGGAGGCCACTGTGCTCTTAGGAACTTAAGTGCAGCAGAAATTTTTTTGTAACCTTGGCTAGATCTGTGCCTTGCCACAATTCTGTCTCTGAGCTCTTCAGGCAGTTCCTTTGACCTCATGATTCTCATTTGCTCTGACATGCACTGTAAGCTTTAAGGTCTTATATAGACATGTGTGTGGCTTTCCTAATCAAGTCTAATCAGTATAATCAAACACAGCTGGACTCAAATGAAGGTGTAGAATCATCTCAAGGATGATCAGAAGAAATGGACAGCACCTGAGTTAAATATATGAGTGTCACAGCAAAGGGTCTGAATACTTAGGACTAGAGTTGAGCGAACTTCTGGAAGTCCGGGTTCTGCTGGTTCGGCCGAACTTCGGGACAAAGTCCGGGTTCGGGTCCGGACAGAACCCGAACTTTGTCCCGGACCCCGAACCCCATTGAAATCAATGGGGACCCGGACTTTTAGGCACAAAAATGGCTGTAAAATAGTCCTGGAAAGTCCTAGAGGTCTGCAAAAGGAAGGAAATGGGGGTAAGGGTGGGACAAGTGCCCTACAAAGAAATGGGGACAGGGAAATAAAGCATTTTAAAAAAAATAAAAACATAAAAAAATCAAAAATGGAGGTGGATGTGGACCATCTTCAAACTGGGTCTGAAAAGTATTAATTAACGGTAGAAGCCATATAACTGTTCTAAAATCATCTTCAAACTGTGTCAAAAAAGTATAAATAAGCCAGGAGAACCCATATCACTGTTCTGCAAACATCTGGGAACTGTGTGTAACACTAACTAAAACCGGGAGAAACCACACTACTGTTCTGCAAACATCTGGAAACTGTGCGTGTCACTTTAAATAAAACCGGGACTAACTGAACTACTGTGCTGCAAACATCTGGAAACTGTGTGTCACTTTAAATAAAACCGGGACTAACTGAACTACTGTTCTGCAAACATCTGGAAACTGTGTGTGTCACTTTAAATAAAATCCTTGACAAACTGTTCTGCAAACATCTGGAAACTGTGTGTGTCACTTTAACAAAAACCGGGCGAACCCAGATCACTGTTCTGCAAACATCTGGAAACTGTGTGTGAAACTACAGCATAGAGAAGAACAGGGATATGGTTTCGCTCTGCTATAGTTTCACATAGAGTTTTTAGATGATTTTAGAACAGTGATATGATATCACTGTTCTAAAATCATCTAAAAACTCTATGTGAAACTATAGCAGAGCGAAACCATATCCCTATTCTTCTCTATGCTGTAGTTTCACACACAGTTTCCAGATGTTTGCAGAACAGTTTGTCAAGGATTTTAGTTAAAGTGTTACACACAGTTTCCAGATGTTTGCAGAACAGTGATATGGGTTCGCCCCGGTTTTTGTTAAAGTGTCACACACAGTTTCCAGATGTTTGCAGAACAGTTTGTCAAGGATTTTATTTAACCACTTTAAGACCGAGCCTCTTTTTGGAGTTTGGAGGTTATCAGCGAAAAACAGTTTTTTTTGCTATAAAATTACTTAGAACCCCCAAACATTATATTTTTTTTTTCTAAGACCCTAGAGAATAAAATGGCGGCCATTGCAAAACTTTATGTCACACC
>BLSH010017822.1:23972-74057 GCA_018402905.1 Glandirana rugosa | reverse complement strand
ATTGTTATGGAGCCGGGTGAGCGGCTTCAGCCGCTCACTCGGCACACGGACACCAGACTGAGAGGACCCGATCATCTCCGCCGCTGCCGGCGGGTCCGGTAAGCGGCGGAGATGACCGGAAAGCGGCGGGAGGGGGGGGCACCTCTCCCGCCGCTGATAAAAGTGATCTCGCGGCGAATCCGCCGCGGAGATCACTTTTATCCGACGCAGAATCGCCTCCTGAAAAAAATGATACCGGGGTTATGGTAGCTATCTGCTACCATAACAACGGTATCCCACTTCAAAGTACCGCCGTCAAACGACGTACGGCGGTCCGGAAGTGGTTAAAGTGACACACACAGTTTCCAGATGTTTGCAGAACAGTAGTTCAGTTAGTCCCGGTTTTATTTAAAGTGACACATACAGTTTCCAGATGTTTGCAGAACAGTAGTTCAGTTAGTCCCGGTTTTATTTAAAGTGACACACAGTTTCCAGATGTTTGCAGAACAGTAGTTCAGTTAGTCCCGGTTTTAGTTAAAGTGTTTCACACAGTTTCCAGATGTTTGCAGAACAGCGATATGGGTTCTCCCAGCTTATTTATACTTTTTTGACACAGTTTGAAGATGATTTTAGAACAGTTATATGGCTTCTACCGTTAATTAATACTTTTCAGACCCAGTTTGAAGATGGTCCACATCCACCTCCATTTTTGATTTTTTTAATGTTTTTATTTTAAAAAAAAATGCTTTTAGTTATTTCCCTGTCCCCATTTCTTTGTAGGGCACTTGTCCCACCCTTACCCCCATTTTCCTTCCTTTTGCAGACCTCTAGGACTTTCCTGGACTTTTTTACAGCAATTTTCAGAACTTTTGGTAAAATTACCAGAACCCCGGACCCGGACTTTTTTTGAAAAGTCCGGGTTCGGGTCCCGGACACCCCAAAGTTCGGTACGGACCCAAACTTTACAGTCTGGGTTCGCCCAACTCTACTTAGGACCATGTAATATTTCAGTTTTTCTTTTTTAATAAATCTGCAAACATGTCAACAATTCTGTGTTTTTCTGTCAATCTGGGGTGCTGTGTGTACATTAATGAGGAAAATAAATGAACTTAAATGATTTTAGCAAATGGCTGCAATATAACGATGAGTGAAAAATTTAAGGGGGTCTGAATACTTTCCGTACCCACTGTGTGTTATATACATCCTGTTTCAAATTATCATGCAAATTCTATTTCAGTGTCACAAAGATTAAATATTTTGTTTTTCAGTTTAACTCATGAATGGCATTGCGTCTCTGGGCTCTTTTGATCACTGAAAACAATCTCGGACACCTGTGATAATTAGATTGCCAGGTGAGCCCAATTAAAGGAAAAACTACTAAAGGAGGGTGTTCCACATTATTAAGCAAAGCACCATTTTCAAGCAATATGGGAAAGAAAAAGAATCTCTCTGCTGCCAAAAAGAGTGAAATAGTTCAATGCCTTGGACAAATTACGAAAACATTAGTTATTTCACGAAAACGTAAGCGCGATCATCGCACTATTATGAGATTTGTGGCTGATTCAGAGTACAGACAGGTTCGTGCAGATGCATATTTGAAGCTGCTGGTGCCTCTGGAGTCCCACGGACATCAAGGTGTAGAGTCTTCCAGAGTCTTGCAACTGTACATAAACCTTCCATTCGGCCACCACTAACCAATGCTCACAAGCAGAAACGGCTGCCTTGGGCAGAAAAATACATGAAGTCTAATTTTCAAACAGTCCTGTTCACTGAGTGCCGTGCAACTCTGGATGGTCCAGATGGATGGAGTAGTGGATGGTTGGTGGACGGCCACCCTGTTCCAACAAGGCTGCGACGTCAGCAAAGCGGTGGTGGAGTCATGTTGTGGGCTGAAATCATGGGAAGAGAGCTGGTCGGCCCCTTTAGGGTCCCCAAAGGTGTAAAGATGACCTCTGCAAAGTATGTGGAGTTCCTGACTGACCACTTCCTTCCCTGGTACAGAAGGAAGAACTATGCTTTCCGTAATAAAATCATCTTCATGCATGACAATGCACCATCTCATGCTGCAAAGAATACCTCTGCATCAATGGCTGCTATGGGAATAAAAGGAGAGAAAGTCATGGTGTGGCCTCCATCCTCCCCTGACCCCAATCATATTGAGAACCTTTGGAGCATCCTCAAGCAAAAGATGTACGAGGATGGGAGGCAGTTTACATCCAAACAACAGCTCTGGGAGGCTATTCTGACATCTTGCAAACAAATTCAAGCAGAAACTGTCCAAAAACTCACAAGTTCAATGGATGCAAGACATGTTAAGCTGCTATCAAATAAGGGGTTCTATGTTAAAATGTAACGTGACCTGTTAAAATGTTTAAAAAGTTAAAAAGTTGTTCAAAGTTTGAAAATAGCTTTTGATTTCAGTAAATATGCTGCAAACACAACAAATGCCAATTTTCAGTTCTTTACAACCTATAAAGTGTTTTGAAACTTACTGTGCATAATAATTTGGAACAGTGCATTTTAAGTTTTTTTATTTTGAAAAAAAAAATACTGTTATCATTAGGAGGTTTGTTTGAATAAAGTTTGAATTGTACTCTTAATAGTTGATAACATGAGAATTATGCTGACTGTTGTTTACATCAATTATTTAGGTAAATGAGAAAAATAGAATTGGCATAATAATTTGGAACAGGGTGTGTGTGTATGTATATATATATATATATATATATATATATATATTTATCAAACGCAACATACCGTCCAGAGCACTCTGCAGCATTACAGGCCTCCTTAGACTGTCCAGAGTGTCCTAAATCTATCTGTGAGTTTGTTCAAACCTTAATACCATAAATAATATGATATTCGATTTTTTTTACTCCAAGAGTATATATTGAGTTTGGAAATTCTAGAGAAATGCTTAAATCCTGCATTACAATTTAACTAAACATTTAATTTTAGTTGACTAAAATTATTTTATTAGACAAAAATGCACTGGAGATTTTAGCTGACTAAAATATGATGACTAAAATGAGACCAAAACTAAAATGCCATTTTAGTCAAAGACTATGACTAAAACTAAAACAAACACTCGCAGAAGACTAAAATGGGACTAAAACTGAAATGCCATTTTAGTCCTAAGACTAAAACTAAATCGAAATTTGCTGCCAAAATGAACACTGCCTCAGAGATCTCCCCTGGATCTCCTCCATATGAGACAAGACGATCGAGCTTCCTATGCAAATGCTGGTAGGCAATGTACTTACCAAGTAGTGGTGGCTCGCCCATTAAGGGCGCAAGGGTGCCGCCCCTCTCCTCAGCTACCCCCATCTATGTCATGGGTAAATTCATGCATAGCATGAATCTATCCATGGCCGCCCGAACACAACCCCCTATTCATGCGGGCCGGCCCCTTTGAGGCGCCGGCTGCATGAATTACCGCAGCAGGGGGTTACTTTGAAAGCATCTCATTAGAGCCGTAGGCTCTAATAGGCTTCAATATAGTTTGGCCTGTGGCACAAAGCGTGGTACCATTTGCCTTTCCAACACTAAACCGCTCTCCGCCAATCAGGAATCGCCGGTATGTTACCGGTTTCCCAATTGACAGAGAAGGCAGGCGATCCAATTGGTTGCCTTTCTCGTTGGAGGAGGAAGCATAGCCGCTCCCAGCTCCATCGCTCCCTGCTAGACGGACACTGCACTGCCTGCTGCCCGCTCCTAGATAGGGTAAGTGCGGGACTTTGATGTCCCGACTACCCCAGGGGGGTACTGTCAGTGCCGCGAGCCCTGCGGCTGGGGGGGGGGGTGGCTCTGGATACCCTATCTATGATGCAGTATATACCTATCTGTGGGGCAGTATATACCTATCTGTGGGGCTGGGGCTGTATATACCTACCTGTGGGGCAATATATACCTATCTGTGGGGGGAGTATATACCTATTTGTGGGGCTGAGGCTGTATATACCTATCTGTGGGGCAGTATATACCTATCTGTGGGGCAGTATATGCCAATCTGTGGTGCTGTATATATTTCTATCTGTGGTGCTGTATATACCCATCTATGGTGCTGTATATACCCCTATCTATGGTGCTGTATATATATTTATCTGTGGTGCTGTATATACCCATCTATGGTGCTGTATATACCCCTATCTATGGTGCTGTATATATATCTATCTGTGGTGCTGTATATACCCATCTATGGTGCTGTATATATATCTATCTGTGGTGCTGTATATACCCATCTGTGGTGCTGTATATACCCCTATCTGTGGTGCTGTATATACCCCTATCTGTGGTGCTGTATATACCTATCTGTGGGGCAGTATATACCTATCTGCGGGGCAGTATATACCTATCTGTGGGGCAGTATATTCCTATTTATGGCGCTGTATATCCCTATCTATGGTGCAGTATATCTCTATGGTGCTGTATATCCCTGTGTTGCTGTATACACCTATCTATGGTGCAGTATATCCTTATCTATGGTGCAATATATCTGTGGTGCTGTATAGATCTATCTGTGGTGCTGTATAGATCTATCTGTGGTGCTGTATAGATCTATCTGTGGTGCTCTCTGACTTACTGTTGCAAAAGTCCAGAATAGAAACCTGTGCCTGAAAAAAATCCTCAAAGGATTGTCTTACCTCTACATATTCTAAGGGGAGCCCAATACAGTTTCCAGGTACCTCTTCCCCTGGGTGGAGTGTCCGAGGCATTCAGAGTCACAGATAGCATAAAGTGGTCAGAGAACTCCACCACCCTCAAGAAAGCAAGAAGGCAGAGTTCTCCTTTAAAAAAAACTATCTATCCTACTCTGACTATACCCTCTATGAAATGTGAATCCTGTGCTGCCAGGGCAGTGCTTAATGTGCACATCTACCAGGCCTGCTTGTCTAAGCATATCACTAAGAAAAATTATATCATAACCCAGCCTGTCTATGGAGCCTCTCCAGTCTTCAGGCCTAATTATGGTGTTAAAGTCACCTCCAAAGACAACCTGCTGGGACATAAAAAGGAAAGGCTTGATCGTTGTGAAGAGGCATTTCCTATTTGTCATCAGCAACACTCACCTCAGCCAGTGGGGCAGACAAGTTGGAAGGCAGCTTGGTGTACTGGGATTTCTCCATCTGTACTGGCTTTGCTGGTTTGTATCTCCTTTGCTCATCCTCAGGGACTTCTGACGCATCATAAGAAAAGGCAAACTTGTCTGCTCTCAGGAGTGACTCCATCTGCTTGATGAAGGTCAGGGTGCCATGCTCACTCTCAACCTGCTGGCGATTCTCAGGCCTGACATGGGGGGAGAGGTGCAGAGGCAGATGGACCCTGGTCATCCATTACATGAGGCTGCTGATCCGCAGAACTTGCTATTTACTGGCTGCCAAATCTCCTCTCATTGTCAAACTTTTATATAAATTCTCCACTTCTGTCTTTCAACTTCTCCAATAATAAAGTTTGCTTCTTTACATTTTCTTCCAACTCCTGTAACTCAGGCTTTGTGGCTGTACAATTTTTACTCCAGGCTTGGCAGCATTTGGCTCTGAAAGATTTATGTTCAGCCTTCAAAACTAAGTTTTTCTTCAGCTCTCCTAATCCCCCTAAAGGGAAAGATAATCTGGCTGAAGACATTCGCATTCTCACTAGGGCCTGGACCATCAGTCAGGTCCTCCGCCTCCTCCTCACTAGGCCCCGTATCATCAGTGGGATCTTTCCCAGGGCCTCCCCCAGAATCAGTCATTATTCCTGGGCCAAACTAGCAGGCAACGCCCAGGCGTGAAAAAGGCTTGTTCTCTGAGAGAGCTCCTTCACTGTGTCCTCCTCCTTCTCCCACTGACCACCAATGTAAGCAGAATTCTTCCCACTGACCACTCATGTAAGGAGCATTCTTCTCACTGACCACCAATGTTAGGAGCATTCTTACCATTGATCACCAATGTAAAAAACATTCTTCTCACTGACCATCAATGTAAGGAGTATTCTTCTCACTGACCTTTAATGTAAGGAACATTTTTCTTCTCACTGGCCACCAATACAAGAAGACATTCTTCTTACTGACCACCAATGTAAAAAAACGTTCTCACTGACCACCAATGTAAGGAACATTCTTCCCACTGACCACTAATGTAAGAAACATTCTTCTCACTGACCACCAATATAAGAAACATTCTTCTCAATGACCACCAATGTAAGAAACATTATTCTCACTGACCACCAATGTAAGGAGACATTCTTCTCACTGACCATCGATGAATGGAGACATTATTCTCACTTACCAGTAATGTAAGGACCATTAGTCTCACTGACCATCAATGTAAGAAACATTATTCTCACTGGACCACCAATGTAAGGAAAATTATTCTCACTGACCACCAATGTAAGCTATCATTCTTCGCACTGACCAGCAATGTAAGGAGCATTCTTTCCACTGACCAATGATGTAAGGAACATTATTCTCACTGACCACCAACGTAAGGAGACATTCTTCTCACTGACCACCAATGTAAGGCATATTATTCTCACTGACCACCAACGTAAGAAACAGGTTTCTTCTCACTGACCACCAATATAAAGAGACATTCTTCTCACTGACCATCAATGTAAGGAGACATTCTTCTCACTGAACAACAATGTAAGAAACATTCTTCTCACTGAGCACTAATGTAAGGAGACAGTCTTCTCACTGACTACCAATGTAAGGAACGTGCTTCCCACTAACTACCAATGTAAGAAACATTATTCTCACTGACCACCAATGTATGGAACATTATTCTCACTGATCACCAATGTACGGAACATTATTCTCACTGATGAACAATGTAAGGAACATTATTTTCCCTGATGACCAATGTAAGAAACATTCTCTCTGATGACCAATGCAAGAAACATTCTCAGATATCAGTGTGCACTCAGTGTACTAGGGAATAGCACCTGGTATCCACTATCCACAGCCTCCGTCACAGTCACAGAAACATCACTGACACTCAAAAATAAAAAGCAAGCACCATGGCCCAATATCTTCCTCAGAGCAACTTTATTTTGACTATGTGGTACTCACAAGCACAATATTAGACAGGCATATACTCCAGCATCACCCGTCAGATGGCGGTGTGTACTGATATCAGGAAATGGACTCTGACCAACCGGTTTCATGTCAACCCAAGTCATCAGAGGACAATGGCCAAAGTGGAACGTCTCACAGCTTATTTACCAGTATTTAGTGGTACCGCTATGGAATGGGGGGAACATAGGACCACATTAATACTACCTCATAATAGTGATCTACACTATGGATAGATATAAGATAGACCAAATATACCGTGCTCAACATTATAATTCACTCTCAGATTATGGGATAGGCTAGCAATTCAAGCATGCCTTTAAATCCCCTCATACTCCAGCAACGGAAGTTTATCAATACTCTCAAATAGTGCATTTTCTAGCTGCCTTAAAACAACCTAGTGACGTGACCTCTTCCACTCCGATAGAATATTTTGACAAACACACTGGGCACATATCTAAGATATATACTATATTGAATTCTGGTCCTTCCATGTTGTCCTATAGAGAGAGAATTAGGAACAAGATCTGGACGAGACGATGGAAACACAGAACTGGGGTAAACTGGCTCAGTACAATTTTCAATCATACATAAATACCTCTCTGATTGAGGTGAATTACAAGGTCTTCCTAAGGCGGTATATGGTGCCAGTGAGAATAGCATTCTATGTCCCTAGTGCCTCATCATTGTGTTTCAGAAGCGGTGATCTGGAAGGTACAGTATTTCACATGTGGCGGACTTGTCCAAAAGTAAAGCGGTTTTGGATCCGCAGATGTAATTTCATTTACAACTGGTGGCGGGGAAACCGGGACACGTGAGATGACTAGTTGCTTTCATTTTCACAGCAGCCAGAATCTCAATTGGGAGATCCTGGAAATCGCCCATGATCCCATTAGATATTTTGAAGCCCAAGTTGACATGGACCATGATGAAAATCTGGGACCCCTGGATTAAAGTGGTAGTAAACCGCTGAAAAAAAAAAACAAAACTGCAAGACAATGGCATAATATGCTAGTATGCATCGCAGAGGAGCTCGGTCACCGCTGAGGGGGCTGACATGTTCCACCAGCGTTTCTTCTGGGTTCGTGGGCTCTGGCGCACATGCGCCGCTAACATCAACGAGTGCATTCAGAGTGATTATGTCCTAAATGGTGTACGTTTAGGAGATATTCATCTTGCCTACAGGTAAGCCTTATTATATAGGCTTACCTGTAGGTATAAATCACAAAGTGGGGTATACAACCGCTTTAAATATCTTTCAGACTCCTATTGAGACAGACCATGTCCCACATTTGGACCGTAGACGGTGCACTTCTTTTCCTTCTTCTTTTGGTCTCTCACTTCTTTTTTCTAATTTTTTTCTGAATTCTCCTTACCTGTGTTTTTTTAATGTTCTACATGGTACATAGGCTGACAAATGTTGCATGGTGTGCGATAGGAGAAAGTTATTGGCCCATATGGCCGGCAAGGTGCCCACCATAAGCTACCTTCTCAGCCAAGAATGTGATTCTGACCTTCTTTTCTTTTGAATGGAGGTCAGGGCTGACCCAAGGTTAAAATTTTTCATTGAAGCAATTGCATTGTATTACAAATGGTTATGTGATCATTGGATACTACAATGACTTTACTTTATTATGCCATTGTGCGATTGAATGTATCTGGAGATTGATCTGTATTCCTCTCTTGCCACATGTTTTCACGTTGGGTTTTGTACTTCTTTAAAATACTTAATAAATAACTGGAAACGAAAATCATTATAAGAAGTGACATAAAAACACATATGTATAAAAATATAAAATGAATGAAAAGCATGAATAGAATCTGTGAAGAGTAAAACAGGAAAGCCTAAAAAGAAAAAAGTAAACACATGGCAGAGGGAACTCTCAGCTGTTAATAAAATAACTGAGATTCCATTTTACATTTAATCTATATGGGGTGTAGGATCTCAGTTCATCAATCCAGCAAGTTTCTTGTACATCTCCCTTATCACATTGCTCCCTTGCTAATGAGGAACATATTTAGTTATACCCACAACTTTCAAATGGGAAGGGTCCTTATCATGACATACCAAAAAGTGTATAAAAAGACTCCAGAGTACCTGCTACAGGAATTCCCATTCCTTTCTCGAGAGAGGACACTACCCCAGCAGAACCACTATTGCTAATGTGGGTGATGTTCGTATAAAGTCGGTGGATAATGTCGTCGGATTGGTCTCCGTGAACCAAAGACAAAATCACTGCGTTACGACGGTTAGCTAGTAATTTAGTAATCACCTTTATATCCATGTTGAGTAGTGAAATTGGCCTGTAGGAAGCACACAATTCAGGATGTTTACCAGGCTTGGGCACAACAATAACAGCCACTTGACATTAAGGAGCCTCCAGAATCAATATTCCATCCTGTGGCAGCAAACATCTTTCCTACTTAAGAATTCACCTAAACCCCAACATTTCCTCACTTTATAAAGCAAACTATCTGACTTTATTTGCTAAAGTGGGAAGAAGTGGGAGGTTTGGGAGTACCAGCTTTTAGGAAATACTATGTGGCGGCTCAGCTAGCTTAACTGTGCCAACTCCATAGTAGACATTATAGGCCAGACTGGGTGTCCCCCTAGAGGCTGAAGCTTGCTCCTCCACTTGAATGGACTTAATAGTTTTCTCACTCTATACATTTGTGGGACATAAGTTGTAAGAGATGGTTCCTGCGCTCTACCCATACATCTGTGGCTCCTATTTATGGTAACCCCCTATTGCTGCCTGGAATGCAATTCGCAAGCTTTGGCTGGTGGTTGAATAAGGGACTTTACCGCATAGGGGGCTATTTTGACCATAGAGGGATTTGCTCCCCATCCTACATTATAAATAGCCTGGAGATGCCCCCCACAGATAATTTTCACTTACAGAAAATTTACAATTTTCTTAAAACATAACAGAAAAACAGCTTCGAACTAGCAGTAGGTACTGTGTTTGAGAACAGGTTCATGCAGGATGCTTTCTTGTGGGGGGGGGGGGGGTGTTTCCATGCTATATAAATTATTTTCTAATTCAGTCGGCGTGGGAGAGAGATCTGGGCATAGCCCCTAAGTCGGAGGATTGGCACACGTATTCATAAAGGTATTTTAAACATTGCTGTGATTGAGACTGGCTACAAAGTGCACGACAGATGGTACTTGGTCCCTGAATGTCTTTCTAAATATAACCGGACTCATCGGTCTCCTGCTCTGAAAACTCCTGAGAGTTGGGGCCAGATAGCTTTGTTTCTGCACATATGGTGGACTTGTCCCACAGTGCATTGTTTCTGGATGAGGGTACATTCCTTTATCTTTTCAGCTATGACGGTCAAAATTATTCAAGATGCAAGCATTGAACTACTGAATAAACCAATTGAAAATGTCACAAGTCACACACAGACCTTATGTTTTAGCACCCAAATTTGGTATTGTGGCTGCTTGGAAAAGTCCAGCCTTAGACATAGCTTTAATTAAACCTATACTCACGTGGATCATGTTAAATGAAGAAATAGTGAGTGTCTTGCGAGACAATCAACCCCTCTTCAATAAATTACGGTCCCGACCTTGGCTCGCCTATTTGCATGTTCCAGACACACGGTGTTGACTTCAGGAACATTTGGTGGTAGATCCCGGACTGATTCACCTTCTCTTTTTCTCCTTTCTTTACTTTTTCTTTTACTATCAGTCATGTGACCAGTCCCTTGCCCACCTTAACCTTTTCTTACCTATGTTCAATATATTGTCGGTAGTGGGGAGTTGTATCCTCCATAAAAGACTAAAATGTTATATGACGATGGGGAGAGCATTTGGATTGTATAACATAAGCTAAAATTTTTATCATTCTGAAGATCTCTTCATAGAGTTTACACACTTTTGATACTTTAAATCTCATGGTCTTTACATATATATCACAGGCGGACCTGATAAGCTGTCTCTGCGATGGCCCTCTTCCATTCCTTAGGGCATTATGGGTCTATATTATGTAGCTATTCATCAAATGTTTGATCTCCCTCTTTTTAGGGGACTATAAGGGACACCATGGTCGGTTCCTCCTATTTGCTATGGCACTTCTATGTCCCCTCTTATTTTTTTCTATTATGTACTTATGTTGTTGAATGTACAGAGCTTTTTTTTTTTTTTTTTTTAACAGAAACTGTACAGTTTAGCGAAGATTGTTCGCTGCTCTGCTTAGTAATGTTCCTTTCTTTACTAATGTTTAATAAAACAAACTGAAACAGAATATTAAATATTTTTCTTATAGACAATAGCACCAAATGAAAGCTGTCTTTGTCCCGTAACAAACTATAATGTGCATTATAATTATTATTTATTATTAAATTATAATGTGCATTACTTCATGATTATACAGCGCCTTGAAAAAGTATTCATACCCTTTGAAATTTTCTACATTTTGCCATGTTACAACCAAAAACGTAAATGTATTTATTAGGATTTTATGCGATAGATCAACACAAAGTGGCACATAATTGTGAAATGCATGGAAAAGGATAAATGGTTTTCAAAATTTATTACAAAGAAATATTTGAAAAGTGTGGCATACATTTGTAATCAGCCCTCTTTACTCTGATACCCCTAACTAAAATCTAGTGGAACCAACTGCATTTAAAAGTCACCTAATTAGTAAATAATGTGTGTAATTTATTCTCAGTCAGTATAAATGTAGTGGTACCCCTGCAGGAGCCACTGAATTAATATATTGACCCGGGCCTCCCCCTGATTATCCTGCAGCCAGTCACAATGGATTTTCACACACACACACAATCCTGCTTGTTATTCCAATGACCAGTCTAGGGGATGAGTTTATGATGCTTTAATGTAGAACTTGGATAGGAGAAGGGAATGCATGGGATACACCAGATTAACTGATTTCAGGTGAGGACAACTCTCTAGCTCTGTACAACAGACTGTCAGTGGCACTACAAAGCAGACTGATCTCAGTGAAACAAGTCCATCTTTAAGCAGTAAAGGACAGGCCGGACTTTGCTTCTTCGAGACACTCACCAGTGTCTCCTTTCTAACTCAATGTAGCAGACTACCAAGAACACTCAGTGGCAGGCTGATCCCAGTGGAACGGGTCCCCTTTTAAGCAGTACAGGATAAGCCAGACTCTGTTCTTCAAGACACTCACCAGTGTCTCCTTTCTAGCTTAAATACCCAGTTAGCTGATTATGAGGGCAGGAGGGATAATTCTAGCAACACAGTCTCAGGGATCCCTTCATGGGTCTGTACTCATACTATTTCCCGGGACAGTCGGTAGCCTCCTTCCAACTTCCAAGCAACACTTTGCCACTGTGATATCAGACCGAATCCAAGGACGTCCTCCCTCTGTCAGCTTCTAAAGATCTTCGGGCTGCAGCTTCAGCATCTGGATAGGCATCGATCAGGCCCAGCATCTAACAGACTCCTGGATAGACCTCAAGCCTAGAAGCCAGGAGCTGAACATACACCTCCACCCCTGAGGTCTGGGGGGGCTGGAACTCCTGACCTTGAGCCCATGTGCTCCTTTTGATATGAAGGTGTTCACCCAAAATGCAGTGGGGCACCTCACCTGCTAGTTGGTCAGAACCACCTCCACATACACCTGCGGTCACTGGCTGGGTTTTCCTTCCACTGTCCAATAGGGACCCGTACTACTGGACAGTGTAAAACCTTCCAGACCACATGAATCAGCACCAGGGCACACTGAGCAAACCTTACTCAATCAAAGCTTCCTGATCAACAGATAGCATATAAATTTACCTATCTGCTCTACTGTTAAGCAGAAAGAGACAAAAACCATATACACTCACTAACACCCAAACTAGAGGGGCGCTACATCCACTCCCGCCAAAAATTTCAAGTAGAACTCTACCACTTGCACTTTGTTAGTGCAACCCCAGCCAAACATAAAAATGATTGGGGGAGGGGGTAAATATAATCAATACACCCTGACTAAGTATTGCTACATAATAGTATAATTATACACACACATATAGTGCAATACAATGCCTCAATGGAGGCCTGGGGATTCCCTGCAGTCCTGCAAAGAAAAGAGAACATACTCAAGCAAGAAATGTATATACATTCCTGAGTAGCTATTGGTGGGAACACCCTCTCCTCAGAGGTGGTCTCCCCACTGGCATGCATCTACCGCTATCATCCTCGTAGAGGCATCCTCATGAATCCTGCCCCCTAAGGGCAACTCTTGACAAGTTGTCTCCTTGTGGATCTGGAAAAGAGAGAACAACATCCTACCAATCTATCTAGCTAACATATTTCAAGATATTGTTGAAATTTTAAGCAAGCAGTATTAAAACTCAACGGTTTCTCTGGTATACTTGAAATTTAAAGTTCTTTTACTCATTTGTCTAACTCAACGGAAGGAGCTCACAACAGAAGTCTTTCCCACGGCACATTACTTATAGAGCACAGAGGGAGCTCGCAACAGAGGAAGTCCTTCCCTCAAATGTTGAACAACTGCCCTCTGACATGGCAACAGTCCTTTAACCTGATGTTTCACCTTCATTCAAGTGGCCAACTGGCCCAAAGATCTTCACAAAGTGTCCCTTTGAAGAACTGTTCGCAAAGTGTCAATTTGAAAAACATTCACACAGTTTCTCTTTGAAGTAGGAGAAGTCCTCTTTAGCAGAAGTCCCTTTTCTCCTAGTTGTAGGACAAATCCCAGATACCCCCTTCTTTGTTTTGCAAGGATAGAAGTGAAAGGGGATTGGGAATTGGGGGATTGCCCCCAGCAACAACATTCAACTTTGAAGAACCATTTTCAACTGGTCATTCTTTAAGGCAGGAGGGCCTTGTAACTTGAACACTTTTCCTTTGTGGTAAATAAGAACACTGGAATATGGTTCAGTAATAGAAGTCTGGATGGGGGATTTGAACCATCTTTCCATCAGGACCCCAGATGTTACAAGACCACTCAATGTTTCCTTTCTTTTCATAATCACTTTGTCGATATGCACAGATCTTCCAAAGCTCTAGTTCTCTTTAACAGCCAGGAACTCTTTCCACAGTGTAGGTTTTGACTGGTTTCTGTAGGGCTTTGGAACAAAGTCCCACAAAGTTCCGTCACACCATGTCACGTTTGGTTTCTATCTCTTCCATAATCTCCCAAGGAGCATAGGGGTAGTCATACCCATATTCTAGGGCAACCTTGCGCTGTACCAGTCTCTGTAGCCGGGAGAATTTTGGCAACTTTTGTCTATCACCCTTTCCAGCTGGGGCATAAACAGCAATTTCCTTCTTGATAAGGAGGGTGTAAGCTTCATTTTGCGCTCTAGCCCAAGCGTAAGTGCAAGGAGGGGACAGATCAGGAGCTCTGTTAGCATAGTTCCTAGCACACTGTATAAGAATGGATGCCTTCTCACGGTTTCCATCTGGTTACTCCAAACACAGAGATCCTTCCTTTTCTGAAGTCTCACAGTCCCATTCTGTGTCCACTTCTGATCTCCAGTCGGCTATTCCCTCCTCTATGGACCCATACCAGTATAGGAAGCTGGGGGGACCCAACATCTATGATCCCGGTCTTTCCTCGCTTGAAGGACTGGTGGACTCTGATTTCTGGGTTAGATGGGTTTCTTCTGTAGCTTTAATGGCCGGAAAATGGGTCGTAGGGATGGCTACTGATAGCAATGGCTGCTGAATTTGCTGCATTGTCCTCTTTGGCTCTGTACTTTGCACCATCGATATGCAGGCCTCCTGGGTTTGGCAAACCGAGGTATGGGTGTAAACCACCGGTCCTGGCCCCAGTGGCGCCCTCAGAGCACGTCTGTCTTCCCCAGAAGCGGTCATGGCAATAGGCATAGTAATTTCAGTAGACAAGCCTGTCTCCAAAGTGACTTGTAGAACCCTTGGCTGACAATCATTAGGTTCTAATTGCAGCAGCATCTCCCCGCAATGGCCGCACTGACCACAGGCACGCAGTCTCACTGTCACCCATCGGCATCTGCCACATACCAGACCCAGATGTTCCTTATCTTCAGCACTGCATAGCGCCAGACTCCCCCAGGGCATCAATCTCACTCCGGTGTCGGTCAGTGTATGGCTCTTCCACTTAGTCATCTTTGCCATGTGCAGTAACTCCAGTTTGTGCCATCTTGCTACTCTGCGTACGCAGCTTCCTCTCGGCTACACCCGGAGATGGAAGTGACATCATGGCTCCCCTTCTCATCCCAAATTGGTCGACCATGGGAGGCGACTCCACCCACACCAGACTGACTGACTGCTTGCCGGCAACCCCACCCCTCGTGCGGGTCTCCCAAGCGTGCTCTCTCCCACGCTGCAAGTTAACCTCTTCACTGCTGTTGCTCAACCATACAACATCAATAGGCACTACTGTGAAGCAAACAGCGTCGAGCATAGCAGACATACAGGCAGCACTCCTTCTCCAGTGCTTCAGATCACAATCTTCACCACGTGCTGGCAGTGACTTAAAAATGTCCTGTTGCTAACGACTGTGAAGCAGATATTCACCCGCACAGTACACGTGCTCACATTTTGACTCTCAAACTTTGCCTTCTCTTCTTTCTGACAGTATGATTACACTTAACACTGTAGAGCAGACATTAGCATAGCACACTTTGTCTTTGATTGCAGCCCCGCAATCCATACAGCAAGGCTTGGCAATATTTGCAATTTCTCAAGCACTTTATCTGGCCGTTGCTAGTGACATCCACCACTGCGAGAGGTCCCAGGTTCAAATCCCGGACGAGCCCCCACATGTAGTGGTACCCCTGCAGGAGCCGCTGAATTACTATATTGACCAGGGCCTCCCTCTGATTATCCTGCAGCCAATCACAACAGATGTTCACACGGCCAGGTGCACACACACAATCCTGCTCGTTATTCCAATGACCAGTCTAGGGGATGAGTTTTTGATGCTTTAATGTAGAACATGGATAGGAGAAGGAAATGACCAGATCACATGAATCAGCACCATAACACACTGAGCAGACATAACTCAATCAAATCTTCCTGATAAGCAGATAGCATATAAATTTACCTATCTGCTCTACTGTTAAGCAGAAAGAGCCGAAAACTATATACACTCAGAAACAATTAAACTAGAGGGGCGCTACATAAATACAGTTCTTCTGTCAAGCCCTCAGAGGTTTGTTAGAGAACCTTAGTAAACAAACAGCATCATGAAGGCCAAGGAACACACCAGACAGGTCAATGATTTTACAGTAATGGAATAGGCATTTGTGGAGCAGTTTTAACACTCATCAAACGCTCCAAAACTATGCATAGTGCATTTGGGGAGCGTTGTTAAAGCTTGTAAAACGCCCCATACTAACGCTCATTGACGCCTGTCTGACGCCATATAAACGCTATAGGAGCGTTTGTTGAGTGTTAGACATTTAGTCAAATGTGGACAAGCCCCTAGAAAGCAATTACATTAACAATATATTGATAAAAACAACACAATGATAAAAATAAAAACAAGGAGATATGTAATCTCCAATTAGGGTAAGGTAATGATATATCAATGAGAGGGGGAGGGGGTGACAATGTCCATAGATAGTCCATGAATGTCACAATTAGGTAACAAGGAAGTCCCCAGTCCTGCACCACAGGCAGCCAGTGTGTAAGAGCTAGAAGCAGTCTCTGCAATGTACACAGAGAAGAGAAAAGACACACTGCGCCTCTAAGTGCAGCAAGGACCATTTATTGCAAACACTGTAAGTTAACTACTCATAAAGGCAGTAAAGGTAAGCTCATTGGATTTGCAGTGATCCCGCTGTGTCCTCCGGGGGTCCTATGTATATCCAGGTCCAGGTTCCAGGGAGCGACTTGCGCTGGTGGATTCCGGCGTTTGCAGCTTGATCTGGGTAGTGAAGGACACTGGAAGCACAGGAACGATGTCACTTCTGGGAGTCAGAAAGGGGGAGGCTGCTTTGCGTTTGGAGCATCCATGCTCCTTCCTCAGGCCATACTAGATGCACCCAGAGCAGTGGCTTATGAGTACTGGGAATGTAATGTCGACGCCCAGACTCACGAGTCACTACAGGGCCACTCCAGCTCACAGAAAACATTACAATGCGCAGATAAAATGAATGAGTGAAAAGATAAAACATCATAGGGCATAATAGGAAATCTTGGGGACTAGTAAAATGGAAATAAAATAATGTACCCAATTAAGGAGGTATATACATATAAGGAAATAAACATTTAAAAAGAAAAAAAAAAAAACACGCACACACTCAAAAATGCAGGGCTTGCTACATAACCATGGGTTCAACTATAGTTACCAGGTACTTACTATTCTGGTAAATGGTCTATGTGGATGATGTGAAAAAAGGAGAGCCATATTAGAAATTATGTATGGATGGCTTCAGACCATAAGGGTCCTGTATAAAATAGGTAACAAAATATATGGGTTACTGACAAATGTATGTGTGCCATGTATATAAATATATAGAAAAATCTATAAATAAGGGGTGGCACAGTGGTGTAGTGTATAGCACTTTCGCCTGGCAGCAAAAGAGAGTCGCTGGTTTGAATCCCAACCATGACACTCCCTGTGTTAGGAGAATTCCCTCATCTTTTGGAACTTTAGCGCCTGGGCGCGTTCACGGGTGCAAACGATTGTTCGCGAGCGCACGTGCGCGTTCCCGTGCACGCGCCAGAAGCGGCGCCAGGCGGCTCTATTTCAACTGAACACACCCTGCAGCAAGTGCTGTCTGATCTACAGCATTTAGTGTGTGTTCCTGATCTATCTGTGCTTTGATTATCTGTTCCTGTGACCCGGCCTGCCTGACTTTGCTGATTTCTGCCTTTACCGACCCCTGGAATGTCTACGACCGCTCTCTTGTCTAGCCCTTCTGTGCCTTGCCTGCCCGCCTGTTGACGACCCTGCCTGAACCCGACCATCCATCTGCCTGCTCCTCTGGTACCGCACCGCCAGCCTGTTTCACGACCCGGCCTGTACGACCCTTCTTCAAATGCACGAGTGCACCAACGGACTTCTACAAACACCAGTGACCCAGTCCGACCCTCGCGCCATCCTGCACTATCGAGCCACCTGTCTACTAGGGGTTCCCAAGTCAGGGTAGTAAGGGAGGTCACCCACTGCATAAGTCAGACTCATCCACCAGGTACGTGACAGTATCAGACAGCCATGCCCGAGTCTGCGCAGGGGGCCTCCCTTACAATGGAACTGTGTGAGCAGATGACCAGCCTTGCCCAAGCGGTGAGAGATCTGCACTCTGGCTACCTCCGGCTGGAGGACCAAGTCCGGGAGCTCCCCCAGCACACCATCACAGCACCCATGGAGCCAGAAGTACCTTTGTCTGAACGGTTTTCAGGGGACCGTAGGAAGTTTCAGCCATTCCATATTTCCTGTGAACTGTTCTTCTCTCTGCAACCCAGTATTTTCTCTCAGGAGAGCACCAAAGTGGGATTGGCCATCTCACTCCTCCTGGGTGAGCCACAAGCCTGGGCTCACCACCTACTGGAGCGCTCGGCTCCCGAGACCACAAGCCTTGCCCAGTTCTTCCAGGCTATGACCAGACTTTATGAGGACCCACATGTAGCCGCCTCTGCAGAGGCCACCCTCCATGCACTCCAGCAAGGCCACCGTCCCGCTGAGGACTATGTGGCGGAGTTCCGGCGCTGGAGTGCTGACACCGCATGGAACGATGCGGCTCTCCAGTTCCAGTTTTGGGTGGGTCTGTCCGAGCCATTTAAGGATGAATTGGCTTGTGTGGGTGTGCCACCAACTCTGGACGCCCTGATCGATTTGGCCATCCAAATCTATCGCCGACTGCGGGAACGTTGTACTGAAAAGTCTGCCACCCCCACATACTCCTCCTACTCCGAGCACCCTCCGGTACCCCAGTTGGGTGGTCCACAACGCCTAACCCTTCCTCCTGAAGAGCGACAGACAATTATCCAATGGATTGTGTCTGTATTGCGGAGGCTCAGGACACTCAGTATGGACCTGCCCCATTAAGTCAGGCATGACCCCTCCAGGCAACCAAGGAGGGATACTGAGCATTCCCGACCCCAAGACACACGCAGTCCTCGCCTTAATCCTGTAACTGCCCAGAGGAAATGCCTCCGTCTCAGCCATTATAGACTCTGCAGCTGTTTTATGGACCTGAACTTTGCAGCTCTACATCAGATTCCCCTCAGGCCCAAGGCACGCCCAATGACTCTTAGTCTGGCCGACCAGTCGCCCATCAAATCTGGGTTGGTGACTCATGAGACCATCCCCCTCTTGACCCGAACATGTGAGGGTCATTCTGAACTCCTGCTCTTTGACGCCATAGTGTCCCCACTGGCTCCAGTCATCCTTGGATTGCCCTGGCTTTGAGCGCACTGCCCGCACATCGACTGGGTCACTGGCAGGGTACAATTCAGCTCGACTTACTGTCAGCACCACTGCTTCCCACCTCCTGCTGGATCGCTCCTAGCAGCGTTCAGCCTGGATTCTGACCCGGACTCAGAAGTCTGCCTAGCTGTCCCTGCTGTATACCATGACTACCTCGACGTGTTCAGCAAGAAAGGGGCAGATGTCTTGCCGCCACACCGTCCCTACGACTGCCCCATTGAGCTGCTTCCCGGCACAGAGGTACCATTCGGCAGGATTAATCCACTTTCCGAGAAGGAACTAGCTTAAAGTGGTAGTAAACCCTCCTATCATCTTCAGCCAAGGAAGCTGCCATCTTGGCCTCTGTTTAATCTACAACTGCATGCTGCTGCACATGTGATTAGCTATGACACCAGCCAATGGGAGTGTTACATTTCCGGCACGTGCCTGAAATGTGACTGGTTTTTAACCTGTTAAATGCATGGGTTTACTACCGCTTTAAGTCCTATCTGGATGAGAATCTAGCTAAGGGATTCATCCGGCCCTCAACGTCCACTGCCGGGGCTGTGATTTTCTTTGTGGAGAAAAAGGACAAATCCCTGAGACCCTGCATTGATTATAGAGACCTCAATGAAATCACGGTCAAAAACCGATACCATCTCATGCTGGTTCCAGAGTTGTTCCAGCGGCTAGGTTCTGCCACCGTGTTCTCCAAATTGGACCTCTGCGGGGCCTACAACCTCATTCAGATCAGGGAGGGGGGTGAATGGAAAACGGCCTTCCGGACCCGGTTCGGCCATTATTAATATTTAGTCATGCCATTTGGACTCTGCAATGCACCAGCCACATTTCAGCATCTCGTTAATGATATCTTCCGGGACTTCCTCGATCAGTTTGTGGTGGTGTATTTAGATGACATCCTCATCTTCTCCCCTTCCCTGGAAGAGCACCGAACCCATGTCAAGAGTGTGTTAAGCCGCCTTCGTCAGCGCGGCCTCTACGCCAAGGCTGAGAAGTGCGCGTTCGAGTGCTCCAGCATCTCCTTCCTGGGCTTTATCCTCTCAGTCATTACAATGGACCCCCAGAAGGTCTCCGCCATTGTGAATTGGCCTGCACCTACCGACAAAAAGGCAGTGCAGCGTTTTGTCGGCTTCGCCAATTTTTACCGGAAGTTGGTCAAGGGGTTCTCGGCGGTAATCACACCCATCACCCAACTGACGAAGCAGACCTCCCGCTTCCACTGGACCCCTGAAGCACAAGCAGCCTTTCAGTGACTCAAGGAGCTCTTCACCTCCGCTCCGATCCTGAGACACCCTGACCCTGCTTGCCCTACATACTGGAGGTGGACGCCTCCGAGACGGCAGTCAGAGCGGTCCTTTCCCAAAGACAAGGACCAAAAGCCGCACCCAATTGCCTTTTACTCCCAGAAACTGACACCCCCAGAACGCAACTATGATGTGGGGGATAGGGAGCTTCTTGCCATAAAATCTGCTCTCCAAGAATGGCGGCACCTGCTGGAAGGAGCCGTGCACCCAGTCCTCATTTTTACGGACCATAAAAAATTGGAGTATTTACGCACTGCCAAGAGACTTAAACCTCGTCAGGCCAGATGGGCTCTTTTCTTCTCCCGCTCCAGCTTCATATCACCTACAGGCCTGGGTCAAAAAACGTGAAGCCAGACGCCCTGTCCTGGATGTTCCTGGAACCAGGGGACACCTCTCCGCCTGATACCATCCTCCCAGCACGTAATTTCCTTTTGATCCAAGAAGACCTCTTATCCCAGATCAGGCGATCCGTAGCCAGGTCCCCTACCTCACCGGATCCCAGGGTGATCCTTCAAGATGGGCTGTGGTGGTTCGGGACGAAAATTTTTGTCCCTGAGGGGCAGCATCTGGCAGCTCTGGAACTATGCCATGACCACAAGCTGGCGGAATATTTTGAAGGTCGCAAGACTGCAGACCTGCTCTCCAGGTCATTCTGGTGGCCAACAGCCGATAAGGATTGCAGAGAATACATGAAGGCCTGAACCGTCTGTGCTCGCAGCAAGGTTGACAGAACCAAAGCTTGGTGGCTTCTGAATCCACTTGTTATCCCTGAACGCCCATGGTCGCAACTATCCATGGATTTCATAGTGGAACTACCCCCGTCTGAAGGATTCTCAACCATCTTTGTAGTAGTCGACCGCCTCACAAAGATGGCACATTTTGTCCCCATGAAAGGCACACCCTCGGCAGCCCAGACGGCAGAGACTTTTATTAAAGAAATTTTCCGCCTCCAGGCCTCCCAACCAGCATCGTCTCCGATCGAGGGGTGCAGTTTACGTCCAGGGTCTGGAAGGCGCTGTGCTCAGCCTTAGAAATTGAATTAGCCTTCTCCTCCACTTACCATCCTCAAACCAATGGCCAGACGAAGAGAACAAACCAGACCCTGGAGCAGTATCTGCGCTGTTACTCCTCGTTTGCCCAGGGCGATTGGGTCTCCCTGCTACCAGTAGCTGAGTTCACCTATAACAACATTCGGCCACCAATCAGTCACCATTCTGGGCGAATCTCGGCTACCACCCCTCCTTCCTTCCCAATGCGGTACCTGAAAGTGCTGTACTGGCTGCGCAAGACATCACCAACTTTCTTGAAAGGAATAACAAACTCCTTCGGGAGACCCTGTCCCAGATGCAAGAGTATAATAAACTGACTTTTGACAGAAGGAGTGGGGGGGAGCTGGACTTGAAACCTGGAGATCAGGTCTGGCTTTCTACCAGGAACCTAAAGCTCCCGTGCCCCTCACGGAAACTGGGACCTAGATTCATGGGGCCTTTTCCAGTCAAGAGAAGAGGCAACAGTGTGGCTTATGAGCTGGATCTACCCTCTTCACTTCGAGTACACCCAGTATTCCACGTCACCCTGCTCAAACCTGTAACAAGGGATCTGTTTCCAGGTAGGAACACGGCCCCACTGGTTCTTGTGGATGGAGAGGAGGAGTACGAAGTGAGGCCATCCTCGACTGCAGAAGAAGAGGGGGCTTGATTCAGTACCTGGTCAAATGGAAAAGGTATGGACCAGAGGAAAGTTCCTGGGAACCAGAAGGACACATCCATGCCAGTGAACTTATCCGGTCATTTTGGAGATCCCATCCCAGCTCAGGAAGATCAAAGCGAGGAAGGCTGCGGGGGCCCAGACGGCATCAGCTCCAGGCTACTAAAGACCTGTGCTGACCAGTTGTGCGGCATATTGCTGTACATGTTTGACCTGAGCCTCAAGCTGGGGAAGGTGCCACAGCTATGGAAAACATCCTGCGTGGTGCCTGTTCCAAAGACGTCGCGCCCAAAAGACCTTGGGGACTACCGACCAGTAGCACTGACCTCCCATCTGATGAAGACAATGGAGAGGCTGGTGCTCACTCATCTCCGACCTCTGGTGAGCCCATCAATGGATCCACTTCAGTTTGCCTACCAACCTGGCATTGGCGTGGAAGACGCAGTCATCTTCCTCCTAAATCGGGCTACTTCACACCTGGAAAAGGCTGGGAGAACTGTGAGAGTCATGTTTTTTGACTTCTCTAGTGCTTTTAACACCATCCAACCTGCGCTCCTGAGGGATAAGATGGTGCACATGGGAGTGAACCATCATCTGTCTGCCTGGATACTGGACTACCTCCCAGACCGACCACAGTATGTGAGGACTCGTGACTGTGAGTCTGACATGATTGTCTGCAACACTGGAGCACCGCAGGGAACGGTTCTTGCCCCGTTTCTCTTCACCATCTATACTGCAGACTTCATGTTTAGCTCAGCAACCTGTCACCTACAGAAGTTCTCTGATGACTCTGCCATCGTCGGTCTGATTACTAATGATGATGACAGAGAGTACAGAGGACTTATACAGAACTTTGTGGACTGGTGCCAACGGAGCTGCCTCCAGATAAACGCGGGGAAAACCAAAGAACTGGTGGTGGATTTCCGTAGGCACAAACACACTTCATCATTTCCATTGGTAAACATTCAGGGAAAGGACATTGTGAGAGTGGACTCTTACAAATACCTGGGTGTTCACCTAAACAACAAACTGGACTGGACAGACAACACTGAGGCAATCTATAAGAAAGGGCAGAACAGACTCTTTTTGCTGAGGAGACTAAGGTCTTTTGGAGTGCAGGGAGAGCTACTGAAGACCTTTTTTGACTCTGTGGTGGCCTCAGCCATATTCTATGGTGTGGTCTGCTGGGGCAGCAGCATCTCTACTACAGACAGGAAGAGGCTGGACAAGCTGATCAGGAAGGCCAGCTCAGTCCTGGGGATTCCCCTGGACACTGTACAGGAGGTGGGAGAAAGGAGGATGGTAGCAAAACTATCATCATTGCTGCAGAACGCCTCTAATCCCCTGTATGAAACGGTTACCTCGCTGAGCAGCTCCTTCAGTGACAGACTGTTACATCCTACGTGTCTGTAGGAGCGTTATAGAAGATCTTTTCTCCCTGCTGCTATTAGACTTTACAATCAAAGCTGCTCCCAGTGAACCATTAACCATAATACACACTATTACTGTTTTATTGTGTAAAATACTACCTGTGTGCTATATTCACCTGCAATACGTGCAATATTACCTGCAATACGTGCAATACCACCTGTGTGCAATACTACCTGCAATACGTACGTTTTCCTCATTTGTATTTATACATTGTGTTGTGTATATACTTGTATACTATAGTATGTCTATTGTCTATATATTTGCATTTAGCATTTAGTTTTTATTTTTTCATGCTGCTGTAACAAAGAAATTTCCCCACTGTGGGACGAATAAAGGTTTATCTTATCTTATCCAGATCTGAAGGCCCAGCTGGGCATCCGGAGGCTGCCCCTTGGAGGGGGGCAATGTTAGGAGAAATCCCTTATCTTTTGAAACTTTAGCGCCTATGCGTGTTCGCGCGTGTCTATGCGCGTTCGCGGGTGTGAACGATCATTTGCGAGTGTGCACGTGCCAGGCGGCTCTATTTCAACTGAACATACCCTGCAGCTAGTGCTGTCTGATCTACAGCGTTTAGTGTGTGTTCCTGATCTACCTGTGCTTTGATTATCTGTTCCTGTGACCCGGCCTGCCTGACTTTGCTGATTTCTGCCTGTACCGACCCCTGGAATGCCTATGACCACTCCTCTTGCCTAGCCCTTCTGTGCCTTGCCTGCCCGCCTGTTGATGACCCTGCCTGAATCCGACCATCCATCTGCCTGCTCCTCTGGTACCGCACCGCCAGCCTGTTTCACGACCCAGCCTGTATGACCATTCTTCAAATGCACGAGTGCACCAACGGACTTTTACCAAACACCAGAGACACAGTCCGATCCTCGTGCCATCCTGCACTCCCGAGCCACCTGTCTACTCTACCAGGGGTTCCCGAGTCAGGGTAGTAAGGGAGGTCACCCATTGCATAAGTCAGACTCATCCACCAGGTACGTGACACCCTGCCTGGAGTTTGTATGTTCTTCCTGTGCTTGCGTGGGTTTCCTCCAGGTACTCCGGCTTCCTCCCACACTCCAAAGACATGCTGGTAGGTTAATTAGATCCTAAGAAAATTGCCCCTAGTATGTGTATGTATGCATGTGTGTTAGGGATCTTAGATTGTAAGCTCCTTGAGGGTAGGCACTGATGTGAATACACAATGTATATGTAAAAGAGCTGCGTAAATTAATGGCGCTATATAAGTACCTAAAATAATAAAAACTATGCTCATGATAAAAAAGCAATATGTTGGTAAACATAGTAAAGAGAGGTTTACAGAGAGAGGTTTACAGAATGTTTAACAAAATGGTTTACAGAATGGTGTGGACCTCTATTTCTTGGTTCATAACCCCTGGCACCAAAGTGTCTCAAGAATAGATCCAAAAGGTCTTCCTCTCACAAAGACGTTTGAGGCATTCTGCTTAGAGGGAGAGACAGAGGCATAGCTTCCAGGATCAAGACAAGTAAACCTTCATAGGATTGGTTGTGATGGTCTCTAAAGTGTTGAGGAACACTGTGTTTAGTTGATCCCTTTTCCACAAATCTACAATGTTCGCCGAATATATCCCTGAGGGCTCATATGGTGCGTCCCACATACAATAATCCGCAGGGACAGGAAAGGCAATATACCACAAATTCCGTGGAACAGTTGAAAAATTCTGGAAAGGTATAGGTTTTCCCTCTGTGGGTAAAGCCTTTCTGCCCATGCTGAACATGTTTGCACGTGAGGCATTGATGTGTGTGACACTGATGCATTCCTTTTATGTCGAGAAACGTAAGGGACCGCGTGGGACGAGCAACTTTGTATTTGCTTGGGCGATTTGGCTCTTGATAATTTTAGCTCGCCTATAGGAGACTTTGGGTCTATCAGTCAAGGAGGTCTTAAGATGTGGGTCCTCAAGGAGGATAGGCCAGTGTCTCTGTAGGATCTGTTCCATCTGTTTAAACTGATTGTGGAATCTAGTGGTAAGTCTGAGCAGTTGAAGGTTCGTGTTGTTGGTGTGGGTGAAATGCATGTCCAAAGGCTTATCTAAATGATTCAGGAAGGCGTCTTCAATCAACGTCTTAGGGTATCCCTTCTCCCGAAAATTGTTTTTTAGCAGGTTGCCATGCGAGATGTAATCCTCCTTACGAGTAGAGTTATATTTCAGGCGGCAAACTGGCTTTTTGATATATTATTCACCGCACGTGGGTGATGGCAACTCCTATAATGGAGATAGGAGTTGCCAGCTGTGGGTTTTGTATAATTATGGGCGTAAATGTCACTTCCTTCATGGCATAACTCTAAGTCTAAGAAAGGCTAACTTTTCTGGATCATGCACAAAGGTAAAGGAAATTCCCATATCATTCATGTTACAGTGTTGGACAAATTCATTAACCCTGGTGGATGGCCCGTCCCATATGATGACAACATCTATGTACCATAGAAAATAAGGTTCTCTCTGAAGGGGTTGTTATGCCAAATATAGTTGTGCTCCCACACTTCCTTGTTACCCAATTGTGACATTCATGGACTATCTATGGACATTGTCACCCCCTTCCCCTCTCATTGATATATCATTACCTACCCTAATTGGAGATTACAGATCTCCTTGTTTTTATTTTATCATTGTGTTGTTTTTATCAATATATTGTTAATTTAATTGCTTTCTAATTGCAATTTTGTTGCATTTATTGCTCATTGTGCCACTTGACCGGACTTTAAATCGTTATACAGGCTTAGGGTTCTCTCCCAAATATGAGCACTGAGCCTCTCTATTGTGTGTCTGAACCCTTACAGAAGCCTCCCTCACGCTGCCATTGGGTGAGACCCCCTGCTTGCTAGCTACACTGTAAGATCACTATTATTCTACATCTCAGACCTAGTCTGCTCATTGCTTTACTTCTTAGCCCCAAATTTACCACTCCCCATCTTTTAATCCTTTATGATTATTTATTAATTATTATTTTTTATTGGTACCATCTATTTTTATACATACCCATTGTGCATTATGGGTAGATCTGCATATGGGTGTGCACACTACAAAGGTTAACATTGGAGTTTGTTATAGACCTCCCAGTGTTAACTAGTTCCACACCGTGCGCAGTATATTTATTGCGGCGGTGTGAACGCTTCCCACAAATCGCCGTAAATAAGCAACGATCTGCGGGTGGCTGCTAGGGGGCGCGCGGATGCCTGCCATGCTCCAGAGGAGTGTGCCCATGGCTTGGGCAGATTCCACCGGCGAGACGCGATGAGCGGCCACAGCTAAAGAACAGGGAACCGCCGATGTAAACACGGTGGTTCCCCGCTCTGTTAGTGGGGGCATAGGAGATCCTGTCACTGGGATCAGTTAGATATCTTATGCCCATGGTAGCCCAGCCCCCCCACAGTTAGAACACACCCAGGGAACACACTTAACCCCTAGATCTCCAGGTTAACCCCTTCACTGCCAGTGACATTTATACAGTAATCAGTGGACATTTAAATTTCTGATTGCTGTATAAATGTCATTGGTCCCAAAAAAGTGTCAAAATGGTCAGACATGTCCGCTGCAATATCACAGTACTGCTAAAAAATCGCAGATCGCCGCCATTACTAGTAAAAAAATTAATAAATAAAAACCCCAGAAATTAATTTTCATCATCCGTAAATGCGGCCACTTTTGCGCAAACCAATAAACGCCAATTGAGATTTTTTTTACCAAAAATATGAGGAAGAATATAAATCGGCCAAAACTGATGAAAAAAAATGTTTTTTTTTTATATTTTTTTTTTGGATTTGTATTTTAGCAAAAAGTAAGAAAAACTTTTTTTTGCAAAATTGTCGCTCTTCTTTTGTTTATAGCGGTGATCAGAAATTACGCAGAGCCGATCAAATACCACCAAAAGAAAGCTCTATTTGTGGGAAAAAAAGGACGCAAATTTCGTTTGGGTACAACGTTGCACGACCGAGCAATTGTCAGTTAAAGTGACGCAGTGCCGAATCGCAAAAAGTGCTCTGGTCCTAAAGTGGGAAATCCTTCCGGGGCTGAAGTGGTTAAAGAGGAGGTGGAGACTCTGCTCCTTGCACAGATGGAAAGAGCTGCAAGGGCTGGGATAGTGATAATAATGGGGGATTTTAACTACCCGGAAATTAACTGGAGTAATGGCACTGTTGGGACAGTTAAAGGGCAAAAATGTATAAACCTATTACAGGACTATTTTATGGTCCAGTTTATTGAGACCCCAACTAGGAATGATGCTTTGCTGGACCTGGTAATCTCAAACCATGCAGAACTTATTACCAGTATTCATATAAAAGTACATCTGGGTAACAGTGACCATAACATGATTTCATTTAATGTAAGCTGCAAGCATCAAACATAAGAGGGGAAGATAAAAACACTTAATTTTAAGAGAGCAAATTTTACAAAGATGAGGGCTGCTCTCCAGGACTTAGACTGGGAGGGAATATTGGCATCGATGAACACAGAACAGAAATGGAATTTAAAAAAAAAACTGTATGCAAACTCACTGTTAAGTATATTCCCATGGGCAATAAGTTTAAAAGGCTAAAAATAAAACCTATGTGGCTCACGGCCAAAGTTAAAAAAGTTATAAATGATAAGAAAAGAGCATTTAAAAAATATAAAAATGAGGGGACACTATCATCTTTTAAATGTTGCAAAGAATATAACAGAATATGTAAAAAGGAAATCAAGGATGCAAAAATTCAAAACTAACGACTGATTGCAAAAGATAGTAGGACAAACCCCGAAAATTTTTTCAAATATATTAATAGTAAAAAGGTCAGGTCTGAGCATGTAGGTCCTTTACAAAATAATCTAGAGTGCGTGACTGGGGACAAAGAGAAGGCAAAGGTATTAAATACAGTCTACAGCTCTGTGTGTACAAAGGAGCATGGGGGAGCTCATGACCACAATGGGGGTGGTAGTGAAACAGCCCCAAATGATCTGCAATGGCTCAAAAGTGAAATGGTCCAGAAGTATTTAGAATAAAGGTAGATAAAGCACCTGGACCAGATGGCATCCATCTATGGATCCTAAAGGGATTGAGCTCTGTCATTTCAAAGCCGTTGCATCTAATTTTTAGGGACTCCTTAATGACTGGAATAGTACCACTGGATTGGCGTAGGGCCAATGTGGTGCCCATATTTAAAAAGGGATCAAAGTCTTTACCAAGTAACTATAGACCTGTTAGTTTAACTTCTATAGCTGGAAAGATACTGGAGAGTTTAATAAAAGTCCACATAGATGAGATCTTGTTGGAAAAAAATGTTTTAAGCAACAGACAGAAAGTCTACAGGCTTGGAAAGATCAGTTTGTAAATGGATAGAAAACTGGCTAAAAGACCAAATTCAGAGAGTAGTGGTTAATGATTCTTATTCTGAATGGTCTAAGGTTATCAGTGGTGTACCCCAAGATTCAATGTTGGGACCCTTACTTTTCAATATATTTATAAATGATATAGGGTCTGGGATTAAAAACCATTTCAGTGTTTGCAGATGACACCAAGCTATCCAGTGGAATAATGTCCTTACAGGATGTCTCCAACTTACAAGCAGACCTCAATGCACAGTCTAATTGGGCAACTATGTGGCAAATGAGGTTTAATATTGATAAATGTAAAGTTATGTATTTGGGGGCTATGAATATGCATGCATCGTACATACTAGGAGTACAACTGGGGGGAATCCATAGTGAATGATCTGGGGGTTTTGGTAGATCATAAGCTTAATAATGGCATGCAATGCCAAGCTGAGGTTTCCAAAGCAAGCAAAATCCTTTCTTGTATTTAGGGAGGTATGGACTCCAGAGATAGAGACATCATTTTGCCCCTGTACAAATCATTAGTAAGACCTCATCTTAAATATGCAGTTCAGTTTTGGGCACCAGTTCTCAAAAAGGATATCGGGGAACTGGAGACAGTGCAGAGAAGGGTAACCAAACTAATAAGAGGCATGGAGGAGCTTAGCTGTGAGGAAAGATTAGAGGAATATAATTTTTTCTCTCTTGAGAACAGGAGATTAAGGGGGGGGGGGGATATGATCAACATGTACAAATACATAAGTGGTCCATATAGTGAACTTGTTGTTGCGTTATTTACTTTAAGGTCATCACAAAGGACAAAGGGGGCACTCTTTACGTCTAGAGGAAAAAAAGATTTCATCTACAAATATGGAAAGGTTTCTTCACAGTTAGAGCGGTGAAAATGTGGAATAGACTCCCCCCAGAGGTGGTTTTGGCTAGCACGGTATATTGCTTTAAAAAAGGCCTAGATTCTTTCCTTAATGTAAATAATATAACTGGGTACTAACATTTTTAGGTAAAGTTGATCCAGGGTGAATCTGATTGCCTCTCGGGGTATCAGGAAGGAATTTTTTCCCCCGCTATAGCAAATTGTATCATGCTTTGCTGGGGTTTTTTACCTTCCTCTGGATCAACTGTGGGTGAAGGATTGTAAATGGGATTGTATGGTTATATATAATTTTTCTATTTTTTTTTTTTTTTGGGTTGAACTAGATGTCTTTTTTTCAACCTATGTAATTGTAGGTTACCGATTACACATTTACCAGGGCCACATATCCTTGATACTTACCATGGAAATCATTCAGGAGTTTGAAGCAGCCAAATATGACATTTTGGATGCATTATATACCTCATTCCCCTCTAAACTGTTTTCATACCGATATATTGTCCCCAAATCTACATACCACGGACTGTGTACAGCATTCCGTAGGATTGAGGATAACCTAATCGCAGCCAACCACCAATGGTGTGACAAGTTCTTTCTAGAACTATATATTAAACACAACATCTCGTCGAGAGGCCTCCGCATGACTAAAATATGTGATTTCCTCACACATGAATGGATCTCTGAATTTTGCACACGAAAGTGGATGGGTACCATTATTAAACAAAGAGAGATCAAATATCATGAACTCATTATTAAGATCAAATCTTTAATAGAATCACTGTCCATCAAAACGTCATTATTACCTGCTAGCTGGTTGAAAATCCTCAAAAACATACAAAATACAGCGAGGACACACTAATCAAAACTAAATTGAGCAGACTACGTAGGGATTTTGATGACTATAACTGTAATCGTGTTTGGAAAAAGAATACCCCCCCCGAGCACGGATATCCCTCCCCTCATGCCCATGTCACCAGTGCACCAGCGTTTGCCCCAGACTGCCCACACAGCAACCCCCCCCCCCCCCCATAACCCATATATTTCATCTAACAGATCCACCCCAACACCCAAGCCCAAACGCCCCAATATTCATAGGAGGAGAAATAAACCACCAATTGATCGTGTGGGCATAACATACTTAGTCAGGGACTTAAATTTGCACCAACTACCCCACCCAACCCATTTATTCTTTTTGTGGATCTCAATAGGTTCATTAGAAATCTCACTGTTAGATGCTTTTATAACATACAGGCAACTAAACAAACAGTGAACAATAACAATACCAACACTTCCCCTTCATCGCAACAAGAGGAAGGTGCCGAAGAGACCCTCACCTCTTCGGATGACATGGCCCTAGCTTGCCTAGAAGAACTTTATGACGACAATGATGCAGATTATGCCACATATCTCACACAACATCTACCCACCTCGCCCCCTGTCAAACAAACTGGCTTTTGACCTAAATCCATTTTTAATCCCACACATACCAAAGGTCCATTCATTCAAAGTTTCTATCAGGTGGTTTACTCATAAATATGCCATATGTGCCAGAACAACATTACAATAAAATCCAACCTTACCCCATCTGAGACACAGTCCCTACGTGCATTCTCCAAGAATCCCAATCTCGTCATAAAACCCGCCTACAAGGGGGGTGCCATAATTATACAGGATAAATATGACTATCTTCTTGAAGCCACCCAACTTCTCTCCGATACGCAAACATATAAGCGTCTCCCCAATGATCCGCTACCCCAGTTTAAGGTAGAAGCCCATGCCCTTTATTAATGGCGCACCAGATGGCATTAATACCTTGCAAAAGGCTTTCCTTAAAATATAATTTTATAAGATACCCTATTTTTATCATCTCCCCAAAAATCACAAAGACTCCACCCATCCCCCAGGATGTCCCATCGTGGCTGCTATGGAAAGTGTGTCTAGTTAGTTTTTGATCCATATAGACCACTCCTTACAACCCCTAGGACAAAACCTCTGCCAGGAGCCGGCAGAAGCTGTCAGCGAGTTGGAGTGAGGAGTGGAGAGCCGGTGCAGGACCAGGGTGACGTTTTGCTGGAGTTTTTTTTGACAAATTGTGAATTAGCTGGATGCACAAGACCATTTGGGTGCATGGGACTCATTTCCTTAGGAGTGATCGAGTGTGTGGAATGGACCCATCTACCCCTACTAGGGATCTTGGCTGGGTATTGAGCCATATGCGCTTAATACGCTAACTTCTGGTAAGCAGGTTGTCTGTCTGGTGGTGGAGTAATGTGCACCGTTTGGAGTGGAGCACTGGGTGTCTAGATCTACACCTCTGCATCATTTGACTACTCACAGCAACAATATTTATGAACTTCTATATGAACATGCTATGGACATATATAACACCCTGGTTGTTTATAATTTAGTTTTTTTAGTTTAATAGTGCAGCCTTTTTCTCATTATACATGTATTGTATGCGTATTGTGTACCTCTGGTTGCAGCTCTTCTAGGTGCTTATATACATTAGCATGGTATATTCCTATTTTTTATCACTGGACGGTTAGATCGTTATACACATCCATACCCCATGACATTGAGCTGAGTTCAGTGACATACTTCCCTACTGATGATCCTTCCATTAATCCCGATCAGGCATAATTCATTGTAGACGCTACAGAAATCTGCTTGACGCACAACCACTTTGAGTTTAACGGAGACTAGTACTTACAGATCCATGGGACAGCCATGGGTGCGAATTTTGCACCCACATATGCCAACTTGACCAGTGGGAGCACAACTATATTTGGCATAACAACCCCTTCAGAGAGAACCTTATTTTCTCTGGAAGGTACATCGATGATGTCATCATCATATGGGACAGGCCAGCCACCAGGGTTAATGAATTTGTCCAACACTGTAACATGAATGATATGGGACTTTCCTTTACCTTTGTGCATGATTCATAAAAGTTAGCCTTTCTAGACTTAGAGTTATGAAATGAAGGAAGTGACATTTACGCTCATAATTATACAAAATGCACAAACGGCAACTCCTATCTCCATTATATGAATTGCCATCACCCTCGTCGGTTGAATATACCTAAAAGCCAGTTTTGCTGCCTGAAATATAACTCTACTCGCACGGCAACCTGATAAAAAACAAGCTTCGGGAGAAGGGGTACCCCGAGACGTTGATTGAAGATGCCTTACTGAATCATTTAGATAAGCCTTTGGGCATGCATGTCACCCACACCAACAAAACAAACCCTCAACCGCTCAGATATATCATTAGATTCCACAATCAGTTTAAACAGATGGAATGGATCCTACAGAGACACTGGCCTATCCTCTTTGAGGACCCACATCTTAAGACATCTTTGACTGATAGACGAAAAGTCTCCTATAGGTGAGCTAAAAATATCATGAGCCAAATTGCCCCAAGCAAATACAAAGCTGTCCGTCCCATACAGTCCCTTACGTTTCTCAACATAAAAGGAATATACCAGTGTCACAAACATCAATGCCTCACGTACAAACATGTTCAGCATGGGCAAAAAGGCTTTACCTACAGAGGGAAAACCTATACCTCCCCAGAATTTTTCAACTGTTCCACGGAGTTCATGTATATTGCCTTTCCTGTCCCTGCGGATTATTGTACGTGGGACGCACCATACGGGCCCTCGGGGATAGATTCAGCTAATAACTTAGATTCATGTAAAAGGGATCAGATAAACAGTATTCCTCGAAACTTTACAGACCATCACAACCAATCCTCTGAAGGTTTACGTGTCTGGATCCTGGAAGCTATGCCTTGGTCTCTCACTCTAGCAGAACGCTTTAAACGTCTTTGTGAGAGGAAGACCTTTTGGATCTATTCTTTAGACACTTTGGTGCCAGAGGGTATGAACAAAGAAATAGAGGTCCACACCATTCTGTAAACCATTTTGTAAAACATTCTGTAAACCTCTCTGTAACCCATGCCATATCCCACCCCTTTTGCCAGTCCCAAGCTTGTCCATTATGTATCATTTATCAAGATTTGGTCCCCGTGAGTTTATATGATCAGGTGCATAGCGTTCATATGAACATCAGGGTATATATAATTTACTATGTTTACTAACATATTGCTTATTTTTTTATCATCAGCATATTTTTTATTATTTATCATCAACATATTTATAGATTTTATTTATATATTTATAGAGTTGTATACTGGTTGGCACACATACATTTGTCATTAACCCATATAATTATTTACCTATTTTATACAGGACCCTTATGGTCTGAAGCTATCCATACATAATTTCTAATATCACTCTCCTTTTTTCACATCACCCATATGAGACCTTTTACCAGAATAGTAAGTACCTGGTAACTATAGTTGATCCATGGTTATGTAGCAAGCCCTGAATTTTTGTGTGTGTGTGTTTCTTTTTTTATGTTTATTTCCTTATATGTATATACCTCCTTAATTGGTAATTGGGTATATTGTTTTATTACCATTTTACCAGTCCCCACAATTTCCTATTATGCACTATGAAGTTTTTTTATCGCAAGCCGCCTATCAGTGTTTGACAAATAGATCGCTGCGAATCCCCTGGGGACCTCTCGCGGAACCTCGGTTGAGAAACACTGCTGTAGAGATTCAATATGGTCATCTACAAGCCTTGTTCACTGAACACAAATGAAAAATAAAAATGAACATTTATACATACAAGTGATACCGTGGCCACCTCCCGTCTCCTTAACCACTTGACCACTGGGCACTTAAACCCCCTTAACAACCAGACCAATTTTCAGCTTTCAGTGCTCTCACATTTTGAATGACAATTACTTAGTCATGCAACACTGTACCCATATGAAATTTGTGTCCTTTTTTTCACACAAATCGAGCTTTCTTTTGGTGGTATTTATTCACCGCTGGGTTTTTTATTTTTTGCGCTATAATTAAAAAAAGACCAACAATTTTGTAAAAAAATGAATTTTTCTGTTATAAAATTTTGCAAATTAGTCATTTTTCTTCATACATTTTGGCCAAAATTTATACTGCTACATATCTTTGGTAAAAAAAAACAAAACAAATTAGTGTATATTATTTGGTCATTGTGAAGGTTATAGAGTCTACAAGCTATGGTGCCAATCACTGAATATTGATCACACCTGATGTACTGACGGCCTATCTCATTTCTTGAGACCCTAACAAGCCAGGAAAGTACAAATACCCCCCAAATTACCCCTTCTCGGAAAGTAGACATTCCAAGGTATTTAGTAAAAGGCATGGTGAATTTTTTGAAGTTGTAATTTTTCCCCATAATTCTTTGCAACATGAAGATTTTTTTTTCCACAAAATTGTCATATGTTAACAGGTTATTTCTCACACCCAGCATGTGCACACCACAAATTACACCCCAAAACACATTCTACTACTCCTCCTTCTATGGCGATACCACCTGTGTGAGACTTTTACACAGCCTGGCCAGATACAGAAGCCCAACATGCAGGGAGCACCATCAGGTGATCTAGGAGCATAAATTACACATATAATTTCTTGACTACCTCTTGCACTTTGGAGCACCAGGACAATGGAAAGGCCCAAAAAATTACCCCATTTTGGAAAGTAAACACCCCAACTTATATTCTAGGAGGCATAATGAGTCTTTTGAACATGTAATTTTTTACAAAAGTTTTTGTAAAATGTGGAAAGAAAATGAAAGTGCTTCTTTTTTTTTTTTTTTTTACACAAAGTTGTCCATTTATACAATATTTCTAACACACAGCATGTACATAGCAAAAATGACACCCTACAAAATATTCTGCTACTCCTCCAGAGTATGGCGATACCATGTGTGACACTTTTACACAGCCTGACCACATACAGAGGCCCAACATGCAGGGAGCACCGTCAGGTGTTCTTGGGGCATACATTTCAAATCTAATTTGACTACCTTTTACACTATTGCGAATCACTGTGGTGACATGGATAGGCACTGTAGTGGCACGGATAGGCAGTGTAGTGTCACTGATGGGCAATGCAGTGGCATGGATGGGCAGTGTAGTGGCACGGATGGGCACTGTAGTGGCACGGATGGGCACTGTAGTGGCACAGATGGGCACTGTAGTAGCACCGATGGGCACTGTAGTAGCACAGATGGGCACTGTAGTAGCACGGATGGGCAGTGTAGTAGCACAGATGGCCACTGTAGTGGCATGGATGGGCACTGCAGTGGCACGGATGGTATGGATGAGCATGAATGAGGCACAAATGAGCCATGGATGGGGATGGATGAGCCGTGGATGGGGATAGATGAGCACGGATGGGGATGACTGAGCACAGATGGGGATGACGGAGCACGGATGGGGATGACTGAGCAAGGATGGGGATGACTGAGCACGGATGGGGATGACTGAGCACGGATGGGGATGACTGAGCACAGATGGGGATGACTGAGCACAGATGGGGATGACTGAGCACGGATGGGGATGACTGAGCACGGATGGGGATGACTGAGCATGGATGGGGATGGATGAGCACGGATGGGGATGGATGAGCACGGATGGGGATGGATGAGCATGGCTAGTAATGGATGATCATGGATAGTAATGGATGAGCACAGATGGGATGACTGAGCACAAATGAGGATGGATGAGCACGGATGGGGATGACTGAGCACAGATGGGGATGGATGAGCACGGATGGGGATGGATGAGCACGGATGGGGATGGATGAGCATGGATGGGGATGGATGAGCACGGATGGGATGAATGAGCACGAATGAGGATGGATGAGCACGGATGGGGATGGATGAGCATGGATGGGGATGGATGAGCACGGCTGGGGATGGATGAGCACGAATTGGGATGGATGAGCACAGATGGGGATGACTGAGCATGAATGAGGATGGATGAGCACGGATGGGGATGGATGAGCACGGACGGATGGGGATGACTGAGCACGGCTGGGTGGGTGAGCACGGCTGGGTGAGGATGGCTGGATGAGCATGGATGGGTGGCTGAGCATGGATGGATGAGCATGGATAGGGTGAGGATGGCTGGGTGGGTGAGCATGGCCACGTGGGGATGGTTGAGCATGGATGGTTGGGTGGCTGAGCATGGATGGGATGAGGATGGCTGGGTGGGTGAGCATGGATGGGGTGAGGATGGCTGGATGGGGTGAAGATGGCTGGATGGGGTGAGGATGGCTGGGTGGGTGTGGATGGATGGTGAGGGGTGCAGCCTGTCCGCCACTGTCACTTATCAGCGCTGTGGGCATTACACACTGCCCACAGCGCTGCAGCACGTCCTCTCTCCCCCCTCTCTCCTCTCACACTGCACCGATCGGTGCGAAGAGAAGAAAGAAAAGCTGGCGGAAGCGCCGGCTTGTTTACATGTGATCGCTTTGTCATTTGACGGAGCAATCACGTGGTGAAAGGCCGCTCACAGCGGCCATTCACAACGATCCTTGATGCCCGGCGGTCACGGATGTTCCCGTGTGTGCGCCCTAGGGGGCGTGCGGGAAGCACGATTCTGGGAGGATGTCAATAGACGTCCTCCCAGAGTTAAGCAACCGCCCTGTAGACGTCTTTTGTCTATGGGCTGGTTGTCAACTGGTTAATTGTTAACGCCTATGAATTCAGGGTGCTAATGACCTATGCCAGACTCATGGTGTTGAATAGTCTGCGCCCAGTCTATAAATTTCATAAATGAAATTAGTACACAGCAGAAGGGACGCACCATACAAAATAGAGAAATAATAAACGACAGTGGTAAAACACAGCAGAGTTTATATATATATATACATACACACACACACACACACACACACACACACACACACACACACACAGGTATATATACATATATACACATACATTCGATAGAAAATATATCAATCGATCGATAAAGAATATATTGATTGGTAAAATATATTGCAATGTATGTAAATAGAAATGTTTTTACATTGACAATCTTACTATCTATATGTAGTTATTGATCTATTTCTATTATTTAAAGCGGAGTTCCACCCTAAAGTGGAACCTCCGCTGGTTGGATTCCTCCCCCCCTCAGGTGTCACATTTGGCACCTTTCGGGGGGAGGGGGAAGAGGACACCTATCTTTAGACAGGTGTCCTTTTCCACACATCCGGGAGCTCTGGCCGGCGGACGCGGCCGCTGACGTCAGCAGCCCGGCTCCCTCCTCCCTGCTCGCTCTGCTTCTGGCAGCCTGGCCAGTAGCAGAGCGCGGCAGAGCCTCGGGCATGCGCAGTAAGGTGCCCGGCGTGAAGCTGTACTGCTTACACGTCCGGGTTCCCTTACCCGCGATGGAGGCGGCTGCACCTGTCCCCCGATCTGAAGATCGGAGGCGGGTGCCGACATCGCTGGACTCCAGGACAGGTAAGTGTCCTAATATTACAAGTCAGCAGCTACTGTATGTGTAGCTGCTGACTTTTAATTTTTTTTTTTAGCTCTCGGACCTCCGCTTTAAGAAACATGTCCATATCATATCGGTGGTTCATACCTCCAGGTGCTCTTGTTTGGAGGTTATAAATCCACCATACTTCTCGCAACAATAATTGCCTATGTGTATCACCACCTCTAAACAATGATTTGATGCTTTCTAGTCCCATAAAAGAGAAAGATGTAATTTTGCTATTATGTTCGTATTTGAAGGGATTTGACAGACTTATCAGTATTGTATGATGCTCCATGATAATGCAGATATAAGTCCCCTTGGTGTTGAGCCAAGTGTGTTTATGTTGATTGGATTCAAAGTAGCTAGGAGATAAAATGTTACCTAGTGTTTTAGCCCGCTGGCTGGAAAATCTGTGCTTAAAATGGGGGCCAGATCACTGTCCGTGAACAAAATAGGTAAATGTTTGAATGATTCTTCTAATTTCATTACATTCCAAAGAGAAGTTAGTAACAAATGTGACAGTGCTTTGTTCCCCAATAGTATGCTTATTAACCGTTTTTCTACTATTAGTCTTTTCCAATAAGTTCGATCTATCCTTTCCCGTGGCCAGGCGACATGCATTTGCAACATTCCACTTAGTATATTGTTGTGACCTCAGTCTACTAATGGGGAACAAAGCACTGTCACATTTGTTACTAAATTCTCTTTGGGATATAATGAAATTAGAAGAATCATTCAGAAACATTTTCCTATTTTATGCGCGGACAGTGATCTGGCCCCCATTTTAAGCACAGGATGTAGATTTTGCAGCCGGTGGGCTAAAACACTAGGTAACATTTTATCTCCTAGCTGCTTTGAATCCAATCAACATAAACCCACTTGGCTCAACACCAAGGGGTCTTTTATCTGCGGTACTAACACTTGCCGTTTCTGTAGCAAGCACCCCAAACAACATAAGACTGTTACATCCTGTGTCACTGGGAAGCAACTAGACATTTAAGACTATATTAACTGTGACACGGAAAATATAATATATGTTATAGAGTGTAGCAAGTGTGAGAAACAGTATGTAGGGTCCACTTCCAGACCACTATGAACGAGAATATCGGAACATCATGGAGCATCATACAATACTGATAAAAATCTGTCAAATCACTTCAAATACGAACATAATAGCAATATGACATCTTTCTCTTTTATGGGACTAGAAAGGGTCAAATCATCTGTTAGGGGTGGTGATACACATAGGCAATAGGGAGGAGGAGGGAGCTTATGAAGCCCAGACTCCTCCCATAAACACAGGCTAGCCTGCGGCCAGCCTTAATACTCGTGGTCAGAGTCTGATTGTTGCCAAAGCAAGAACCCCCTATGCACTGCGACCTGAGGTGTGCCATGGTCGCGCCGGATAGTATGCCTATAAGAGGGCAAAAATACACGAGCTAGGAATGAATGAAAATAATATTTATAGAAACAAGGTATACAATTACCTACCAGTGAAGCAAAAGCTCGTCTGACCTATTCCTGGGGATCAGGAAAATATCTACTATAACACGATGAACTCCAACGCCCCATGTGATTAATTACATGAGACAGGAACCCTTGCTTGGATGCAGCAGATGCTTCACCAATCCTGAAAGACTGACCTGAAAATTGCTTTGGATTAAACCGTAAATTAGCAAATAAAATTCTGACGTGAGTAATGAATTGCTTAGAAGTGACAGGCTGAGCAGGGAAAGTGAGTAACGGGCTGTTGAGGGGAGCTTCGGAAACATGGAAGAGAGCTGCCCCAACACTTCTACAGGACACCAGGAATTATTCGTTTTGAAATATTTGATTACAAAACCTTGACCTGTCTGTTTTATTTTTGAGGAGTTGTAGCAAAAAATGATCAGGCTGTCTGGTGAGATTATTTTTGAGTAACACTGGAGCATGGCAACTGGCTTGAGATACTTCCCCTTGGTCTCAGTAAACCATGGAAACTCAAAAAGATTGCAGCTTTGATGACAAGACTGGGAGCGGTACCAAAAGGTGAAAAGGGGTTAACAGATCTGATACCCCTCGGAACATTGACCAGTGATCAGCAACCGGGTGAGACGTCACTGTCCTTGCTTCCTCTGGATGCCCTTAAAAATGGCTTCGATAGGTTAAGCCGCAAAAAAAAAGGAAGGTTTGTCAGGATCCTGTAGGGACCTAATGTGCTGGATACCTGCGAAGTAAAGTTTAATGGTGTTGAATGACAGGGACAGTTCAACATGGCAGTAAGCTGCAAAATACATCATGTATTTGACATCCCCAGGGGAATAACACGGATACAAAGTCTTAAATTAGTAAAGCGTTTCCACACGGTATTATACGCTCTGAGTGTGTTCCTGGACAATGAAGAATTCACCAGGTTAACAGAATGCGCCCTGAATGCGTCTAATCCATTAAGAGGAGGTAGTGAGATGGAACTGAATTACTGACCGGATCTGCAACAAAATACGTGAGTAGTCAAGGCGAGATAAGGCATCTGCTGCCCCATTGAAATGACCACTTATGAATACCCCCTGAGCCTGAAACTTAAACTTTGCCTTACCATGTCAACCAGCGCATGAACGACAAGACGAGTAGCGAACTGGACCTACCTTGTTGAGAATATCCGCCGTGGCTGAATTGTCAGTGAAAAAGATAACTGTTTGGCCGGACCATGCATGCCCCCATGTAACTGCTGCGGCCACTACAGGATAGATCTGAAATAGTGCCGACGTTTGAGAGAACTGGGGAATATTAACCACCTCCTGCGGCCATAGACTAGCCAACCAATGACATCCAAACCTAGCTGCAAAACCCAATTAAGCCACCGCATCAGAAAAAATTCTAGGAGACGTGGCCGTGGATGGATTGACAAACATGGAAATGCCATACCAGTCCTGCAAAAAAAAAAAAAAAAACGGTCCCACAAGAGCAGATCAGCTTGCGCATCAGATTTTTATCTAACAACCAAATCTCATTGCAAACTTAAGCATACCCAAGAGTGACTGCAACTCCTACTGGAACAGACAGGGGATCTGACCAGATTGTGGATGGTCCCACGAATCCTATCCAGTTTCTCCTGTGACAAACTAGCCATCATGAGATTGGAATCCAGCGTGATACCTATAAAATAATGATATTGGAAGGTCCTTGACCCAACGGGCAGCCATAGGAACATTCAACTCGTCAAAAAGTTCAGTGAGTGCTCGCAGGTCCCTAGGTGTCTGATCAGGAGGTTCTATTAATAAAATAAATAAGGAATAAAAAAGGAAATGGATGACCCTATGGCAACCTTTGCCATTGGATAATATCCAATTGAGTGTGAGCAAAGGTATGAAAAGCCAAGGGCTACTCTTGGAACCAATGTTAGTTCAGTAGCGAAGTGGTACTGCTCACACCACTTGATACCGTACCACTGCCAGACTGGGTCTGATAGGCAGGAGTTTAAAGCGTGAGAAATGTCCGCTTTGGATAACCACGCACCTCTGCCTAGCTGCAAGATACACTAAATGGCACAATCCACTGATGAATATTTCAGTGAAAATTCTACAGGGGTAATGAGCGAATTGATACTGGGTATATGAGAAGACTGAGGAGCCGACAAATCATAAATCAAGCGATATTATTTAGAAAACTTACCTTTTACCACAGCGAAGGGGCTGATCTTCCACATGCTGAAGGATGAGGAGACAAAAAGGCCCTATGACAACCCTTGGATACCTCCACCTCTAGTAACACATCCAACTAAGAGTGCATGGGTCTCTGCAGATAACGAGTTGGCACATTCATATGTTCCAGATGATAGCGTAATCAGGCCTGTGTGGAACCCCTCTATAAAACTTTCCATGAGAAACTGCTTGAGACCTGGAGATGGGTGGTCCTCCAGCCAAACCCCCAACGTGCCGACGTTAACTCGGCGCAGTCAGGAAGTATTTGGAAGACTTAAGAGGACAGGTGGACTTGGGGTGTGCTCGGAAACAATTAGCACAGATATGAAGGAGTCGGCATTGATTGTAATTACCGGTTGAGTTAATTCTAATTTTAACATAACTGGCTCTCCCCAGATACTGTATAGGTCTGCCCAATTTGTCCACCTGGCCTGATGGACCCGTGGTGGATCCTGAGGTTGCCTGCCTATGGGAACCAGTGGCTGAAGCACTTCCAAGTTAGGGCACCAATTGCTGATGTGCGCGGATGACTGGAAATTGGCACATACTGGAGATTCTGGTTGGCGAAATGCCTACAGAAAAGCTCCCTATCTATGTTGCTCCAGCAAGTGGCGACTTGGAAATGCGCCCAAGTGGCTGCAACCTTAGCAGAGAAGGACCTGTGGTAGTCATAGAATGTGGAGCCACCATACTTATGTGTTAAATCTACCACTTGTGTAAATACAGATCCAATTCTTTTCTCCTACTAGGATTGACTGCACAGATGATATCTCTGAAAATGCCGAAAGCCAAGACGAATTCAGCTATGCTCAACTTGCGGTTAAGTCTGGGGTCCCTTGTCTTGAGGACTACCGAGACATCTCCACAAGCATACGACTTGTTCTGCAATGTCCTGTCAGAAGGGAAGCCAGGTTCAAGTCCTTCCCCTCTAGGATATCCTCCTGTTAGCTGGGATATAGTGGGCCGGAGACACAGAAGGCACAACTGCTAATGGGGAAGGAGATAGAGAATTCAACCCGCATGAATCTGTGTCAGAGACGTGAGTACTGATACGTATCAGGTATAGGCTGAGATGGATTGAGAATAATAATCTAAATAACTCTGCTTCCTGGCTGAGGCCGGGAAAGTAATGTCCCTGCGCTGGAGCTCTGCCGTAATTCCTGGAATGGTCCAGTTCCTTATGGATGGAGCGCTAGTGTGCTCAGACCCCCTGGCCGAAGTAGCGGGGATATAGGTGAAGTCATCGCTCTCCGAGACATGCGACATGTTGAAATCTGAAGAAATCAACTGAAACTGTCAAGTAATACCAACACTATACTGTAACCAATGAACCCCTTCCTATCTACTACTGTTATGTAGCGTGGTACTGCAACGCAAAACAACAAATAGCGCATGTGGATGAAGTTAGTGACCATGCTCCTACTGTATGTGCTGTAAGCGAGCCCGAGCAACCTGAAGCGCCAGACCAGGTACTTAATAACGAACACTCAGGGCTAGATACCTACAGACCGTGGTAGGTATGATAAGCGTGTAGCCAGTGTGATATGCAACGTATGAGGTAGGTTATACAGGCGAGGAGATTGTGCGTGCTACAATCGATTAAAAACGAAACCTCAGCCCATATGGATCTGTAGACATGTCCATCTGTAAGGGCAATTATAATACCTTGTATGCATTATATTTTGCCTGCGCTAATAAACGCACTTTTCAGCTCTTTTGCATAATGCATTTGAGTGCACTCGTGTTGAAGCAGACACAGACTGCTTTTCTCACATGGCAGCTCGCAGGGATGTCCTGTCCTTTTATGCCTGGTCTCTTTATTTATACTGCTCAAACAGAGAGAACAATAGGACTTGATGGCTTCACAATCAGCCAATCAGCCTCCAAGGCACAGTCACATGACATGAGTTCAATGCAAACCACCAATGACACACTTGTTTATATTCAAACTATACAATAGGAGAGGCATGCATACATGGAGGGGTTTAGTCGGTCTGTATGAGAAACAGCTGTAACCAATGTGTTATCTCACAGAGGCCCTCCAAACAAAATACCATACATGCAAAACCTGCCATTACAACGAAATGCTATCAAATACAGCTCTATGAACTATACTCCATAGCGATTATGCTACTGTTCCATTAAAGGGTAAATTACAACACATATGAATGAGGCCATGATGCCTTGAATAACTTGGGCCGTGGTGCCCTGTATGAATGAGGCCGTGATGCCTTGAATAACTTGGGCCATGGTGCCCTGGATGAATGAGGCCGTGATGCCCCGTAAGATCAGATCATGGTGCCCTAATAACTGGGACCATGATGCCTGGAATAAATGGGGCTGAGATGCTCCCCCTCAAATAAGGCTGTGATGCCCAGTATGAAAAGTGGGCCATGGTGCCCCATGTAACTGGCCGGAATACCCCAGTCTGAATCTAAGCCACCCAGCTGCATGCCTGCCCCCGTGCTGGATGTGAACATGCCAGCATTGATTCCCGGACGAGGGCTGAGCCACGGCACCCATGGTGTGACTATAAGTCCCAGCAACGCGCCCCCCCACTCCCTAACCGACCTCCCCAGCTGACATGGTACTACTGCTCCCAACATGCTGGCCAGGACCCGGATACCGTCCTGACCCCCTCCCCCACAGCTGACTCTAACACAATCCTCTCCTGTAGCACCCCCTACGTCCTCCCCCATGATAGTTCCGAGTCTATGCATGCTGTCCCCATGTCCCCCGCAGCTAATCAAACTAGCTGGATTGACCCCCAGTGGCCATCCACCAGCTTCCGCCTATCATGTCATGAAAGTGTTGTGAGCTGTGACACTCGCTCCCCCCCCTTTCCTCCTTGTGAGACCGTGTGATGCCATGCTGAAGCTGGCACCAGGCTTACTGATGGAGCATGCAGCTCCCCCCCGCCATCTACCCCCTGCCTAGCCCCGGAACCCCATGTGATGGAGCCATGACCCTCACCCCTTCCTCTGTGGCTGTGAGGGGCCGCCAATCTGACCATCGGGCATGCCGTTCCCTTTCCCTCCGGATCCACTCCTACCTCTTATGCCGATGAACGATTGTCCTATGACACCAGACTGGTGTGTATGCAGGAGAGTCCTGGATCCGGAGGCGTTTGTGTAGCAGTGTGCCGCCAGACTGGCGAACTGTGACCGGAAGTGACGTCACCGGGATTCCCTGCATCCAGCAAAAAACGCCTACGATTGAGTGGGAGGAGGAGGGAGCTTATGAAGCCCAGACTCCTCCCACAAACACAGGCTAGCCTGCGGCCAGCCTTAATACATATGTGCTATGTAAGCTCTGCTGTGTTTTACAACTGTCTTTTATTCTTCTTCTATTTTGGTGGCCACAGTATCAAATGTATGTATAAATGTTCATTTTTATTTTTCATTTGTGTGCAGTGAACAAGGCTTGCCAGCCATACGCGTTTGCTTTCATCTTTTTGTACCAACTGGTATGGTGTATGAATAAATTCATATTATCAGGGGATTGTGGAATAGCCGGCTGTTTTTCTGTTTTGACGAGTATCTGGTATTGTGGTGTATGGGAGAGCACCGCAGCGCAGGCACCTAGGACATCACTCTCAAGATTCACCTGTGTTCCATTGATCAGAGCATAGCTATAGAGTGTTTGCAGGTGCCTTCAAAAAAGTATTCATACCCCTTGAACTTTTCCACATTTTGTCATGTTACAACCAAAAATCTAAATGCCTTTTATTGAGATTTTATTTGATAAACCAACACAAATTGGCAAATAATTGTGAAGTGGAAGGAACATGATATATGGTTTTCAACATTTTTTTACAAAGAAATATCTGAAAGTGTTACATGCATTTGTATTTAGCCCCCCTGAGTTAATACTTTGTAGAACCACCTTTTTGGGTATGTCCCTACCAGCTTTGCTTATAGAGAGAGTGACATTTTTGCCCATTCTTCTTTGCAAAATAGCTCAAGCTCTGTCAGATTGGATGGAGAGTGTCTGTGAACAGCAATTTTCAAATCACAGATTCTCAATTGGATTTAGGTCTGGATTTCGACTAGGCCATTCTAACACATGAATATGCTTTGATCTAAACCTTCCATTGTAGCTCTGGCTGTATGTTTAGGGTCATTGTCCTGTTGGAAGGTGAACCTCTGCCCCAGTCTCAAGTCTTTTGCAGACTCTAACAGGTTTTCTTCTAAGATTGCCCTGTACTTGGCTCCATCCATCTTCCCATCAACTCTGACCAGCTTCCCTTTCCTTACTGAAGAAAAGCATCCCCACAATATGATGCTGTCACCACCATGTTTCACAGTGGTTATGGTGTGTTCAGGGTGATGTGCAGTGTTCGTTTTCCACCACACATAACGTTTTGCTTTTAGGTCAACAAGTTCAATTTTGGTCTCATCTCACCAGAGCACCTTCTTCCACATGTTTGCCGTGTCCCCCACATGGCTTCTCCCTAACTGCAAATGGGATTTCTTATGGCTTTCTTTCAACAATGGCTTTCTTCTTGCCACTCTTTCATAAAGGCCAGATTTGTGGAATGCACGACTAATAGTTGTCCTGTGAACAGATTCTCCCACATGAGCTGTGGATCTCTGCAGCTCCTCCAGAGTTACCATGGTCCTCTTGGCTGCTTCACTGTTTAATGCTCTCCTTGCCCGGCCTGTCAATTTAGGTGGATGACCATGTCTTGGTAGGTTTGCACACAAGGAAGAGAATAAACACACAGCGCCTCAAAGTGCAGCAAGTAAGGACCATTTATTACAAACACTGTAAATGAACTACTCATAAAGGCAGTAAAAGTAAGCGTATAAGTGTCATGCGGGGGTCATCTCCTAGGTATATCCAGGTCCAGGTTCCAAGGGGCAGCTTGCACTGGTGGATTTTGTCGTTTGCAGCTTCATCTGGATAGTGAAGGACACTGGAAGCACAGGAACAATGTCACTTCCGGGAGTCAGACAGGGAGAGGCGGCTTCGCGTTCGGAGCATCCATGCTCCTTCCTCAGGCCATACTAGATGCACCCAGAGCAGTGGCTTATGAGTACTGGGAATGTATGATAGAGAAAAGGAAAGCACAGGGAGCATATAGAAGGAAGCTGGTTAGGGGGAGCAGCTGCATATACAACCAATCTCTCCATTTCCCTTCTGCAGCCTCTGAATGCTAGTGGGAGGGAGAGGAGGAGAAGCAGGCTTTCAGAGACTGTAGAAGGGAAATGGAGAGATTTATTCTTCTAAATGCAGTCTCGCCCGCCACTCCTCCTATCCAGATGCATTGGAGGGGGCGCACTCACTTTCTTCTGGTGTGGCGTCTCCTCCGTCTTCATGGTCACAGGTCAGCTGACCTGTAGTTTCTGCCTCCCAGCTCCGATGGCAGAACTAAACTAGCAGCCAGCTGCAGAGAGGTCGGATGAGCAGCGCAGGCTCAAGAAGCAGCCCAGCTACCTTGGGCCTCTCAAGCACATGCAGCCTGGGCATGCCCGGGCCCACCAGGCAAGTAACCGGTGTGCTCTATGGCCAGTCTCGGCCTGCATTTCAGTCTAAAAAAGTAGTATGAGCCTCAGCTCTGAACTCATGCTTACTCTACTAATAAATCATTCATAATGCAGGCAATACAATATAAACAATGCAGGCTCTTCTATACCCAGTATCCACAAGAACGTTGCCTTTTTGCTTAAAACAAGGTAATGCAAGCATATGCAATTGCCATATACAGTAAATGTCCAAAAACCTTACCTTGAAACTTTTATGCATTCTAAGTGTTGCTGAACAAAATATAAATCTTGTAAGGAGTAAACGCAGAAATTCATCTCCAAAAAACTGTAGAAAAGCCTGATCTGTAAGAAAAGAAAGCAGGTTAAAACTTAAAATGTGCCTATTAAACTTTAAGTGGTTGTAAAGTCGCCCCCCCCCCCTCCCCAGGAAAAAAAAAGAAAAATCTGCATACTAGCTCATTATGAAATACTTACCTTGGAACTAAGCTGAAATGCTTCTTCCGGGTCTGCGGCTCCGTCCAATCACAGCTTGGGCTCCAGCGCTGTGGCTGGCGGAGCCACGCTGACGTCACTCACGCGCATGTGCATGGGAGCCGTCATTTACGGCACGTCAACAGAAGAAACGGCACCCAGGGCTACCACGGGTGCCGATTCTTCAGTGCGCATGTGCCGATCACGTCTGCTGATACAGGGAATATCTCCTAAACGTACAGGTTTATGATATATTTCCGGGACCTACAGGTAAGCCTTATTGTAGGCTTACCTGTAGTTTAAAGTGGTTGTCATGAGTTGACAACCACTTTAAAGTGATTTATCAATGTGATGTTTTTTTTAATCATGGTATTTAAAGTGGCACTGTCACTGCAAGGTTGAATATAAAATAAAAGAAACCTGTAAAATATATTGCTATATACTTACCTTACCGGCGGCCTATGTTTTAAAGATCCACCACAAGTATTCAACACTTCTGGGTGTGTTAATACCTTCTCTTCCTGCAAACACTGTGGTTTCTCTTTCCCATTGTGCCACTACAGGACGTATGAGAGGGCATAGCTTGTGGCAGGAGGAGCAGATAGTCATATACAGCTCCTTAAAAAGTATTCATACCCCGTGAAATTTTCCACATTTTTGTCATGTTACAACCCAAAATGTAAATGTATTTTATTGGGATTTTATGTGATAGACCAACACAAAGTGGCACATAATTGTGAAGTGGAAGGAAAATGATAAATGGTTATCAAAATGTTTTACAGATCAATATCTGAAAAGTGTGGCGTGCATTTGTATTCAGCCCCCTGTACTCTGATACCCCTAAATAAAATCTAGTGGAACCAATTGCCTTCAGAAGTCACCTAACTAGTAAATAGAGTCCACCTGTGTGTAATTTAATTTCAGCATAAATATAGCTGCTCTGTGAAGCCCTCAAAGGTTTGTTTGAGAACCTCAGTGAACAAACAGCATCATGAAGGCCAAGGAGCACACCAGACAAGTCAGGGATAAAGAAAGAGCTAGAGGCAGTGGAGGACTTTATTGGTATGTCATAAACTTACAATCGTGTTTATAAAAATGTATACATTTTATTGAAAAGACATTTCATAAAAACATATCACCACTATGGTAGGTGGGAAACACATGTAAATGAATATACTTATTGCACAATATCAAGCTGAGACTGATAGAGAACATAAAAACAGGACCCTGAACCAAGGTCATATAGAACCTTCTTCCAACAAGGCTTTAACATGTTTTGCGGATACCCGCTTCTTCAGAAAGGATAGTCTCAGCAATAAATATATCTAAGAAAGAACTATATATAGTGAACAATTTATATAGGATACAAGCATATATACCAAGGCATCATCCACACCCAAAGGCACAATCCCAGGTGAGTGGACAATACATTGGTGCAAAACACATTTAATATTTTTACTATTAACCACTTGACTATTGGGCACTTAAACCCCCTTAACAACCAGACCAATTTTCAGATTTCAGTGCTCTCACATTTTGAATGACAATTACTCAGTCATGGAACACTGTACCCATATGAAATTTGCGTCCTTTTTTTATGTATAATTTATGTTTATTCATTTTTGAAAAAATAAATTTACATCATGCATCATACATTCAGAAAAGGGGCAAATAACATATACATGGAAGGGGAGTATGTTTCACAACTGTCTGTGTAAAATGAAAGTCCAGATACCCCCTGGCCAAATTCACCAATGATATAATATATAGATAGGAAAAATTCTTTACACAGGAACTACAACACTTTGTATGAGGGGAAGGTACATATACAATAAACGGGGAAAAGACTTACATACTACGTACTACATTTAAATAAAAAAGTTTTTACTTATTTGTATTTAATATGTATTTTTTTCCTGCGTTTAAAGTATACCCATGTCACAAGGTACTGACTCATTAACAGTAAGTTTTACACTCTCGTGACTTTAGACTTTTAACCAGACCAACAATTCCCCCA
>BLSH010017821.1:81165-92245 GCA_018402905.1 Glandirana rugosa | reverse complement strand
ATGTGTATAAGAGACAGGGCCAGGAACATACCTCAACACACACTCTTGCACACACAAGACATCACAATCAATCCTTACCAATTCAGACAACACAGCTGCACGATGATAGACTGACCCAATTGAAAGCACATTCACACTACATATAGACAAAGCCATAAGGAAGATCAATGCAATCCTGTAACAAGCACTATTTCCCTCCATAAGGAAGCTCCTTTTTACTCCTGTATGCAGTACCCTTCCCGAAGGATGATGCTTCATTTTCAAAATACAGCTTTGCAGGTGAGACTACAGAGCTCATTGGTGATGTTGCAGTTAATGTATCTGACACTGCTAAATCAGTACTCAGATTAGGCGTTTCACACCTGCCATCAACCCCAGAGACAAGTCCCATAAATCCATACTCATATTAGGCGTTTCACAACTGCCTCCACCTGGGCTCGAACCCAAAGACAAGTCCCATCTTGGTTTCTTTCTCTGTCTCTACCCCCTGCTCCACTCCAGGCACAGGTCTCTGAGCACATTTCAGCAAGACAATTGCTCCTGCCTCCTCCTTCCTCTTAGTCTCCTGCACTTCCATCTCATCTGCCCAATCCTCTACCTTCTCATCTGCATATTTATTCTCCTGCTCAGCCTCCACCTGCCTTACCAGTACATCCACCTCTCCACCTACCTCCCCGCCTACCTCCTCCCCAGTCTCTCCTACCTCATGCACCTGCATCTAATTAACCTCCTCTGCTGCCTCATTAATATCCACTTCATATGTACCCATACTGCTTTGAAGCTCCTGTCCAACACCTTCCTTGGAGCTAATCGTGGGGTCTTCAGCGTCTGGGGAGGCTGGCACTTCACTCTCAGAGCTGGCTGCCTGCACACCCCCTTCATCCGCACCCCCTGTCTCTTGCCCCTCCGGTGCTCGGCTCACATTCTGCCCTGTAAACCGCCGACTCTGCACTACCGCTGCATATGTGAACATTTTCTTTCCCTCCATTCTTGGACAGTTTTTAACCATGTGCTCCCCAGAACCACACAAATCACATTTTTTTTCCTTACAATCTGCTGCATTGTGCCCTGACTTCAGACACACTCTGCAGCAGTGTTTAGAAGGACAGTCCTCTCATATGTGACCATACTGAAAGCACCCGCTGCAATATCGGGGTTGTCCAGAATAATACACAGTGCACCGCTCCCCTGCAATGGTGAATGATGGGGGAGGATAACAGACACCACAGTAGCCTGTTGTATCACATTTCATACGTACTTTAAAACACAGTTTCCCCTGTACAACCCATACTGGTTGTACAGTCTCTCCCCATGGTCCACTCCCATGCAATACCGTAACAGAAAATGTCTCACCAATGCAGGCTCCAAAAAAGGGTTGTAACAATGCACTATCACGGTCTTTACTCCTGGATCAAACAGCAGAAATGCATCCATCTTCTTAGTTATCATATTTCCTTCCAGCGCCGCCTTCACCCAATTTTCATACGCAGCTTGACAGGTGTCCTCAGTATGAAAAGAAACATCATATTGACCACTAGCCACAAAATCTTGTAGAGCAAATATATCACTGACCTGTAAATTCAGCAATTTCTGCAGAACATCCACCGCAATCACCTTCAGTCCAACTTCACCACGATATTCAGGCTTAACCTGTAATCTCATAAAGTTCCTCAAGCGCCCCGAAACCCACGACATGGCGATGACCTGTAATGGTACAGCTTTATGTGGCTCTTTGCTTATCTGGGGGTCCCCCTAAAAGAGGGGCCCCAAGACCATCTAACTTGAACCACAGCACCAAAGCTGACCTCTCATCAGGCCAAACCAGCACCCCCTACTGAAGTCCCTTATATAAGCAAGCACTGACACATGCCCAATAGAAGTACACGCCCACCAGTATCTTTCAATCTGTCTTTTCTAATTTATTTCACCTGAGAAGCTGTCATACCAATACTATTTGCTGTGTTAACCCTTGGCTATGTTCATCAGATCAGTATAAGTCCAGGACACAATTCTAAAGCCTTGTACACATGGTTCGACGGTCGTATACAACAAGTCGTACGAACGACCGTTGTATGCGAAATCGATCGTTAGTATGCGCGATTAGAATAGCCTACGTACAACGGTCGTACAACAGGAGTTGTATGAGCAGACTACAAAACTTGGTAGTACCAACAAGCGGTTGTAAGACCGTTGTATCGTGTGTACAGAGAAGTTGGTCCAACAAGTTGTATTGTGCAAAACACGCATGCTCAGAAGTCAGGAATGCCCGGACACTAATTACATGCACCTGAACTTTCTCTTTATACATTCATAACACGTCACTATGTTCAGCTTGGTCGCATGTTGGTTGTACGATCGTTTAGTGCATGTCAGTATGCAAGTTACATTATCCAACATGCGATTTGGTCCGTTTGGTCGTATGACCGTCAAACCGTGTGTACGAGGCTTAAAGCCCCGTACACATGGTACAACGGTTGTACGACCAAACTTCCAACTTTGGACCAAGTTGGATGTTGGCTGTTGTGTCTCGCGTACTGACATGCACTAAGCGATTGTACAACCAAGCCTAACGTAGTGATGTGTTACGAGCGTATAACGAGGAAGTTCAGGTGAATGTGATTTGTGAATTAGGAACGTAGGTTTCCCAGAACGGACACTTCTGAGCGCTCCTGACTTCTGAGCATGCGTGTTTTGCACGTACAACTTTGTTGGACCAACTTCTCTGTACACACGGTACAACGGTCATACAACTGCTTGTACAACCAAAGTTTTCTAGTCTGCTCATCCAACTTCAGTTGTTCAACCATTGTATAACGGCTGTTCTAATCACGCGTACTAAAGCCTCGTACACACGGTTCGACAGTCGTATGACCAAACGGACCAAATCGCATGTTGGATAATGTAACTTGCATACTGACATGCACTAAATGATCGTACAACCAACATGCGACCAAGCCGAACGTAGTGACGTGTAATGAACTTATAAAGAGAAAGTTCAGGTGCATGTAATTAGTGTCTGACCATTCCTGACTTCTGAGCATGCGTGTTTTGCAGAGTACAACTTGTTGGACCAACTTCTCTGTACACATGATACAACAGGCGTACGGCCGCTTGTTGGTACTACCAAGTTTTCTAGTCTGCTCATACAACTCCTGTTGTACGACTGTCGTACGTAGGCTGTTCTAATTGCGCGTACTTACGATCGATTTCGCATACAACGGTCATTCGTATGACTTGTATACGACCGTCGAACCGGGTGTACGAGGCTTTACAGTCAGATGATCATACAACAAGCTGGTTGTACAACCCTTGTACTGTGTGTACAGGGCTTAAGTCAGTGGTTATCAACCCTGTCCTCAAGTACCCCCAACAGGTCATGTTTTCAGGCTTTCTATTATTTTGCACAAGTGATTTGATCAGTTTCACTGCCTTGGTAATTACCACAGCTGTTTCATCTGAAAGCATGACCTGTTGGGATGCCTTGAGGACTGGAGTTGAGAAACACCTGATGCAAGCAACAGTTTTCTAACCAGATGAACCTGTGCAGTGTAAATCCTACAATTTGAAATGTCCAAGTCCCTGGCTGCAATGAACTTCCAATTTAAAATCCCAAAATAACTTGCTTACATTACAGACTATTTGGACAAGAGACTAATAAAATGCCAGCCTGTCTTTGGATTGTGGTGAGAAACCCAACCAGCGGTTTATTATAAACTTCAACACAAGCATTAGCATATCCGGGACGTGAACTAGCAACCTTTCGGGTGCTAGGTGGTTTTGCTAGCCACTAAGCTGTTGAGCAGTGAGCACGTGTGTTGTCCATCACTGTGGTGTGAACCAGCCCTAAGTCCATAGCCATGCTCAGTATCACAAGTAATATACAATAGATTGTCCTAAGTATTGGGAAATGTGCCTTTACACACACATTAACTATAATGGCAGCCCAGGGTTCAGTATAGAGTTGGCCCACCATTTGCAGCTATAACAGTTTCAACTCTTCCGGGAAGGCTGTCCATAAGGTTTAGGAGTGTGTCTATGGGAATGTTTGTTCATTTTTCCAGAAGTGCATTTGTGAGGTCATGCACTGATGTTGGATGAGAAGGCCTGGCTCACAGTCTCTGCTCTAATTCAGCCAAAAGGTGTTCTATCAGGTTGAGATCAGGACTCTGTGCAGGCCCCTCATGTTCCTCCATACCAACCTCCCTCGTCCATGTCTTTATGGACCTTGCTTTGTGCACTGGTGCGCAGTCATGTTGGAACAGGAAGGGGCCATCCCCAAACTGTTCCCACAAAGTTGGGTGCATGAAATTGCCCAAAATGTCTTGCTGATGCCTTAAGAGTACCCTTCACTGGAACTAAGGGGCCAAACCAACCCCTGAAAAACAACCCCACACCATAATCCCCCCTCCACCAAATGATTTGGACCAGTGCACAAAGCAAGATCCATAAAGACATGGCTGAGTGAGTTTGGGGTGAAGGAACTTGACTGGTCTGCACAGAGTCGTGACCTCAACCAGATAGGACACCTTTTGGCTGAATTAGAGCGGATATTGTGAGCCAGGCCTTCTCACCCAACATCAGTGCCTGACTTCATAAATGCACTGCTGGAAGAATGCCCAAATACTCCCATAGACAAACATCCTAAACCTTATGGACAGCCTTCCCAGAAGAGTTGAAGATGTTATGGCTGCAAAGGCTGGGCCAACTGAATATTAAACCCTACGGACTAAGACTGGGATGCCATTAAAGATCATGCACGTGTAAAGGCAGGCATCCCAATTGCCTAGCTTGTATATCTGGCAAGATTTGCAATGGTGTTGGAACTCTCCTACACATAAATACTACATTTAGCCAATAATTTAGGTACGGCCCTGAGTCATGTTTAACAACATAGAGAGCACAAACAACATCTCTACATAAAGCAACGTGCTTGGGAATTGAACTCAGGATGTCTCCAATGGTTGGCAGAGTTGTTACCTTTTAAACCACAGGGCTTACACACGTCAAGGCCTCCTACACATAAATACACAGATACTGCATGTCTAGGAATATATAGGACTTACATTAGTCAGGAGTAACTCTTCTAAATGTAATCTGAGATCTTTCGTGGTTCTTGCTGCGTGAGCATAGAATATATTAATTATTTTATAATAAATTATTATATAATAAAAAAAATAATTATATTAAAGTTATCCTCAGATTTTTGGTAATGACATTTTTATTTCTGATGTTGGTACATATATCACATTTTTGGGGCTCAAATTAGGATCATTTGAAAAGAATAAAAAAAAAATGGGACTAATTTTACATTTCCATAAGCAATGGTATTGTTTGTGGTTTGCAAAGACACCTTTGAGAGAAAGATACATTTCATCTCAACATGAAATGGATTTATTTGATAAAGTAACGATTGTACCATTAGAATGAATGGCAGAAACTTGCACTTGGCTAAATAACTCTCCTCTTCACTCCCACAAAATGTGTGTAAAATAACACTCATTTTGGTATTTACTAACTATTCAAGGAATTACTCCATGAGAGTTATTTTGAGAGTTGTTTTGTGTCTGAGCATGCTCAGTTGTGCTCAGTGCCTATGGAGTAAGGAGGCGGGGAATTGATCTCTTCTCAGACTTTTTAAGATGTTTCAGTGTAGAAATCACTTTTTCCTGGAGCTCATCATGTCAGCCTACGTATGGGTCAGGTCCACCCCTCTGACCCCCATAGGACAACCCCCTACTTGAATAAAAGGCGGCTTCCCTATTCCCTTTGTTCCTTTTTTGTCCTCGCTACGGGGACAACACTCCTACTATCAAACAAAGAAGATTGAAGTTTCCTACCTCTCCTGCCTGGTCTGCCTCGCCAGGTGGAAGGCTCCCGGACGGAGGTAAACCCTCTCTTGTAGGAGCGCCCTAGTGCCAGGGGCGGATCATGCGGCCTAAATGGTGCTCTAGGATCCTGGGTCAGTGGGGGGCATAATGCAGTCTCCTCCGGTCTCCCTTCTCTCTGGTGGGGCAGTGGTGTGGTGTGCTAGGACTGGGGGGTCTGTTCAGCGGCATGCCCTGTTCCAAAATGGCGGCGCCAGCATTTCCTGTGTCCTCACTTCCGCTGAGTGAAGTCCGGCTCCGAGTAAGGGGGCGGACGGAGATTAGGGCACACATAGGAATGAGCTGGGCTTGTCCATGGGGGACTCTTTCATTGTGCAGCCTACACTGTAAGTGTGTGTCAGCAGCAGCTGCTGCTGCTTCTTTGCAAGAGAGGAGGGGGAGGTGGGGTTTTCTGTTCCATGCTAACCCTGCCTTATCTTATATAGGAGAATGGAAACTATGGATTCTCCTAGACCTGAGGTTGAGGCACGAAGATCAGATGATTCAAGGTAGGAAAAGCTGTAGTAAAAAAAAAAAAAAAAGTAAATAAGAAAAGAGATAAAATAGAGTGCTGTTTGTTTCCCTGCAGGGGGAAGGACCATAAAGGAGGGAAACATAAGTCTAAATCTAGACGCTCTTCTCCGGAGTCATCTGAGCAAGAAATGGGGGGATCCAGAGGATGTTCTCAGACCCCGGCTCAGCACCAGTCGAGACCAGCTAGACGTTCATCACCAGGGCTGGAGGCAGCAGTGTGTTGGTCTTGTGGGGCCCCAGCAATGCCTAAAAAACTGGTCTGTGAAGAGTGCTTTAGAGAAGCTACATGGGATTGGATGGCAGAGTCTCAGCAGATACAGGATTACATCCGGCAGGCAGTGGCAGAAGGCCTTAAAGAGGTCGTAGTAAAGCCATCTTCCTCAAGGGGGGCACGTCCCTTGCCTGAGGTGCAGGGAAGATCACCTCAAGAGCTTAACCCAGAGGAATCAGAGTCCTCTGCAGAAGAAGGGGAATATGAAGAGTCCTATACCTTGGACTTCTCTCTGATACCAGATTTTGTCATAGCAGTAAAGCAAGCGATCACATGGGAAGAGGAACCTTCTCTGCCTCCACAGAAGGTGAGGAAATATTTTCCTAACCTAAAGAAGGTATTACCAAGCTTCCCAGTAATGTCTGAGATTCAAGAGTTAATAGAAGAGGAGCTGTCAAAACCAGACAAATGCATAAGCCTTCAGAATAGGATTTCAAAACTCTATCCATTTCGTGCAGAAGACTCAGAGATATGAGACAATGCCCCAAGAGTGGATGTATCTTTGCAAAGATTAGCAAGGCATGTGACACTGCCCCTTGAAGACTCCGTAGCTTTTCGGGATACAATGGATAGACGGTTGGATGCAGAACTGAAACAAACATACCTTTCAGCAGGGGCAGCCTGTAGGCCGGCAGTGGCCCTGACGTCAGTAGCCCGAGCCATGAGAGCCTGGGGGGCAGTTAAAAGATCTGGATAGAAGGCAGGAGGCCTTTCTTTCTGTCTTAATGCACCTAACATCAGCAGCAGACTTTGTAGCTGAAGCAGCATTGGATCTGGAACGGTTGTCAGCCAGAATGATGGCACAATCAGTGGCGGCCAAAAGGGAGTTATGGCTGAAACATTGGACAGCAGATAGTTCATCGAAGCAGGGGCTTTGCTCAGTGCCATATAGCGGGAAGGTGTTATTTGGGAAAACGTTGGAAGAAGCAACCCAACGAGTGACCGGCGGAAAGTCGGGATACCGCAAGAAAGAAAAAGGGAGACTTCCGGTTCCGGCGCCGCATGGAGAGGAGCTAGGAGGCATCAGCTCCGCTCCCCTGCCAAAGATACAGCCTCAAACAGCAGCGAATTGCGGCGATTACCAGTGTTAAGCCCCCTCCCGACCCCCTCCAAACCCCAAGAGAGTACATGGATCGTTTTGTAGAGCGATCCGGGCAACGAACGACCGCATCTCAGTCATCCCAAGGGAGTGAGAAGATGCACGCCGCAGCCAACATGGCCGCCGCTCCACTGCCTCAGGCACAAACAATGTCATATGCTGCCAAGCTAATAGCACCTACCACGCTCCAGCACATGGACAATTCTGCCAACCCACAACACCAGCAGCAAAAGGGCTCCTTAACAACTGACCCTTCTTCTCCGGCTGATATTGCACAGGTGGTCGCGGAGCTCATGAAGCCTATCATCGCGGACGCGGTCGAAACGGCTGTGCAGAAAGGGATAGAACACCTTCATAAGGAGATACAGGTGCAGGCATCCAGACTGGAGCAAACTGAGGACAGAATATCCAACATTGAGGACGATACTACAGCCCTAATCGCATCAGTCGCAAAACTCACTACAGCACAAAAAGAGCTCCAAGACAAGGTAATAGATTTAGAGAACAGGGCCAGGAGGAATAACTTTCGAATCATAGGCCTCCCGGAGTCATACTCTCCTCATTCTCTCTCTAAAATCTGTGCAGTAGCCATACCTGATCTACTGGGGCTTCGCACCCCTTGCATGGTGGAAAGAGCTCACAGGCTGGGCCAACCTTCAGACACACGAGCAAAGCCCAGAGCGGTCATAGTGAAATACCTAAACTATGCAGACAAGCAGGCCATTCTGCAAAACTTCAGGAAATCCCGCTCCCTGACATTTGAAGGCCATACTCTACTGATATTTGCGGACTACTCCATAGAAATCATGCAGAGAAGAAAGGCATTCTCCCCTATCTGCTCTACTCTCCATGACCTCAACATCAGATTCAGCCTGGCCTACCCAGCCATACTTTATTTCCAGACGCCACAAGGAGAAAAACTCTCATTTGACACACCACTGGAAGCAGAGATGTATATCAATAATTCTTTGCAACCGGATATGGATCAGACTTCCCAGTCGGAGGCCTCCACCCTGACTCTACCCAAAAAATCATCCCTCCTGTCCAACAAGGCTGGAAGCCCGATGAAACCCCCATACAAGAGAGTACGCTTCGGCCCATCGGAACCTCTCCCAAAGCATGATCAGGGACATCTCTGATCACACAGCACAAAGCCTGAGCTTACAATCACCAGCACCTGTCCCACTCTACTTAACCTGCTGTGGTCCACCCGACCACTCCTAACTTTACCGGCACCATGGCGGATCGATAGTCAAACTGTATCTGTAAGTGCCTTACCAGGGCCACCCCAAGGAGGGCCCATATTTATCTATGCAGAACAACAAGCAAAAATACAGTTTGTGGTAGGCTGTGAAGCTATGGTAATTCAATTACTGTTTCTTATTGTTTACTGTTTTCTCATGTTATTGAACTGTTGTTTTTTACTGACCCCCCCAGCTCCGCTGCCAGGTGACTGGTTTCCTCTCCCGGGCCTAGGAGAGGACACCACCACCCCAGGGCACATGGAGCAGGAAATCTATGGGTATTCAGAAAAACTTGGAGGGCTTTACTCACCGTCACGCCTCTTTCAGAGACATGGTCTGACATCCCTCCTCCACCCTCCTTCTCCCCTTCCCCGTCCCTTTACCCTCCGCCCCCCCTCTCCCCCCCCCATACCTGCTCTTACCCCCACCGGGATGATGCCCCCAACATTTCTGAATCTGGCAGGGACGGGCCCTGAAAGTTGGTTTGTGCCCCCCTTTATGTGGAAAAAAGTGAAGTCCTTAAAACTTATTTTCATTGGTACGTTCTTCCGATGTGTTCAATGTTTTGCTTTTCTTCTCTCAGTCAGCAGAAACACTTGTTTTGCACTGTGTCCACTCCCCAGCTTGGGCAGATTCCACTCATGGCGGCCCCAGTCAGGGCCCCCCCATGACCTCAATCTCCAAATCATTATTTTATGGATCCCACCAAGCTCGGGAGTAACCTAACGGTAGTTTCGTGGAACGTCAAAGGGTTGAGATCGCCCCAAAAATGCATGCAAATCCTTAGACACCTGAAAAAGCTTAAGGCGGATGTGGCCCTATTGCAAGAGACACACTTAGGGGGCGAAGACCTTCCGAGACTCCACAAACTGTGGGTGGGTGAAGTGGTAGGCTCCCCTGCTCAAGGGAAAAAAGCAGGGGTGGCTATTCTTCTTAACAAAAAACTCCCCTATTGCATACGGGATACCATCACAGACTCAATAGGCCGCAGGGATATTGCCATCTCTAACATATATGCAGACAACTCCCCTTCACAATCGTACTATCACAACTTAACCACATGGGCCCTGCAGGTAGCGGAACCCCTTCATATCTTGGGGGGTGATTTCAACTCGATCATGCACCCCTCTGACGACCACTCCCCGCAGCACCCCATGCATTCCAATACAACACATTCTCACCCGACACCACTGGCTGGAGCGATTGATTCACTCCACCTGATGGATGTCTGGCGACTGCTTCATCCAATTGATAAGGAGTATACATTCTACTCCCACCCCCATAAGACATTTTCCCGCATTGATTATTTGTTTGCATCCCCTGCCCTTCTTACCAAGATAGCGTCCGCAACCATTGAAGATATGGCGATCTCCGATCACTCCCCAGTGACTGTCAAATTCTCCAACCTGACCCATAGGGCACCAGGAGCGCCCTGGAGGTTCCCCTCTTACTTAGCGCAGAACGAGGAACTAAAATCCTCTCTCCAACAAGCCTGGTCAGAATACCAGGAGAACAACAAGGAATACCGCCAATCACCCAACCTCTATTGGGAGGCAGGTAAAGCCTTCCTCAGGGGACATATTATCTCCTATGCCAGTAAATTTAAGAAGCAAATTCTCACCAATATGCAGAAAGCAAGTGATACACTTAAAGAAGCCCAAAGACGGCTCAACCAGTTGTGCACTCCTGAGAATACCCTGGCCAGGCAACATGCTAAACAAGCGTTCGACCAATGGTCGGCTAATCAGGAAGCAACCCACCAATTCCATTCCAAACTATTTTTTCACAAACATGGCAACAAAGCCGGAAAATTGCTAGCACGGATGGTGTCAGGCCGATTCACCCCCACACACATCTCATCCTTTAGGGACCCAAAGGGCAACATCTCCTCAGACCCAACTCAAATAGAAAACATTCTCACATCCTACTACAGAGCCCTATACGCGAAAGACGACATTGACGTCAATACAGCGGCACCCAACGAAGGACTAATCGGCTGGTAACCAGCTTGCGAACAAATCGTACAACGGACCGGTCCCATAAGAGTCCTCACGTGTTGACCAACTCG
>BLSH010017821.1:65888-78670 GCA_018402905.1 Glandirana rugosa | reverse complement strand
ATCCAGGGAAGGAATATATGCGACAGCCCTGGCGAAGTTCCCAACCAACTCATAAGGGCCAAAAGCTCAGGTTCACCCAGAATCAGAAATCTACAGAAAAATCTTTCTGAAGGTCGGCCCGTCCATACCCCTCAGGTGGGAGCAAGGCTATCTCTCTATTATCGAGTCTGGGCGGACCAAATTCAGGATCCGTGGGTTCTGTCGGTGGTGAGGGATGGTTACCGCCTAGATTGGGAACACCTTCCTCCGGGAGATCACTTTGTGAAATCCCACACACCCTCCACAAGAGAAGAGAGGGTCACATTGGAGGTCTATATTCAGGATCTATTAAGGACAGAAGCAATTGTTTTGGTGCCAAAAGAACAAAGAGGCAAAGGAGTTTTCTATCTTTCTAGTAAAAAAGGCCTCTGGGAAGTTCAGTCCAGTTTTGGACCTAAGATTTTTGAACAAATTCATAAGGCTGGCAAGTTTTTGAATGGAGTCTTTATGGACTATAATGTCAGTGCTTCAACCCTTGGACTGGATGCTATCAATAGACCTGGCGGAAGCATACCTTCACGTCCCTATCCACGCTTCTTTTCATCGATTCCTCAGATTTGCGATCGGAGATTGTCAGTACCAATTTGTCTGTCTTCCATTCGGCCTCAGCTCGGCCCCCCGGACATTTTCAAAAGTGTTGCTAGCAGTAGTCGCCCTCCTTCGGTTGGAGAACATAAGGGTTTTTCATTACCTCAGCAATATTCTCTTCCTGGCAAATTCCAAGCAAACCCTAATGTTGCATCGGGTAAGAACACTAGAAATGCTTCAGACATTTGGATGGCTGATCAATTTCACCAAAAGTCAGCTAATTCCAGCTCAAAGGTTGGAATATCTAGGGGTCTTATTCGACACCGTCCTAGGGAGGGTGTTTCTTACGGAGGAGAATATATCCCTCTTAACCTTGACAATCCGAACTCTGAAGAGGAGCCCGTCAGTATCAGCAAGGCATTGTATGAGGGTTCTGGGCTTAATGAATGTGGCAGTACCTACAGTAGCATGGGCGAGATGGCATCTCAGACACCTTCAATTTTCCTTTCTCCAGCAATGGGACAGGATATCCTTAGCTCAACAAATATTCCTACCTCAGTTCGTGAAACAGGCCCTGGCCTGGTGGTTGAGATCGAGCAACCTGAACCAGGGTCTTCCACTTTTGTGCTCACAGGCGATCACAATTACTTCAGACGCAAGTCTGAAGTCTTGGGGAGCACACTGTCTGGACAAAGTGGCACAAGAGAGATGGAAAGGAAGAGTGTCTCGTTCCTCCAATCAACTGGAGCTAATGGCGGCACAAAAGGCCTTGCTAGCGTTTGCACCTCTGATTCGGGGGCAGCATGTCAAGATGTTAATGGACAACAGAACAGCGGTGGCATGTGTCCAACCAGGGAGGTACGAGGAGCCTTCCTCTTTTGAGGATCGCAGCTCAGATCAGAGAACCATCTGTCATCCTTAACAGCTTCTTACCTTCCGGGGATAGAGAACACAAAGGCGGATGCCTTAAGCAGGCAATTCATAGATCGGAACGAGTGGATGCTAAATCGGAAATTCCTCTGGCCGTTGTTTGCGATGTGGGGAACGCCAGAGATAGATCTAATGGTATCTCCCTGCAATGCCCAGCTGCCAGTTTTCTTCACCAGATTCTTTCACCCCAAGGCCAGAGGTCAGGATGCGCTGTCTCAGTACTGGAAATTTCACCTGGCATACATCTTTCCACTAACGCCCTTGATTCTGAAAACATTACTCAAGATTCAGCAAGAGAAGGTGATGGCCATTGTAATTGCCCCATTCTGGCCCAACCGGCCATGGTTCCCGTTGCTAATGCAGCTATCAATAGCCCCTCCGGTAGCACTTCCGAGGGCCAGAGATCTCCTTTCCCAAGGCGACATGCTCGGCTCAGTTTGACGGCTTGGCTATTGAAAGGCGCAGACTAGCTCAGATGGGCATAACCGAGGGTGTTCAGAAAACATTGCTGGTGTCTTGGAAACTATCCTCAAACACAACATACTGCAGGATTTGGAAGAAGTTCTTTGAGGTGGCAGCTTTAAAACATTTAAATCCTGAATCTCCTTCACGGACTGATATCTTGGAATTTTTGCAGTCGGCCCTGGACAAAGGTCTTAGCTACAGCACAGTCAGAATTCAACTGTCGGCCATCTCGGCGTTGACAGGAGTTCGATGGGTTGAAGACCCATTAGTGTTCTGTTTTATGCGGGCAGTCCTGAAACTGAGATCTCCAGTCAGATTTTTTTTCCCGAAATGGGATCTCCCACTGGTCCTCCAAGCATTAATGAAGGAGCCCTTCTGGCTGGATGAACACATATCATTGTTCTTCTTGACCTTGAAATCAGTCTTCTTAACGGCTATTGCAACAACCAGATGAGTCTCAGAAATGCAGGCTTTTTCGGCAAGATCACCATACTGCGAACAATTTCAGGACAAAATAATTTTACGTCCAGTACCGTCTTTTCTCCCGAAAGTGGTGTCAAATTTCCATATAAATTGGGAAGTTGTATTGACGTCAATTTCGGCAGTAACAGGCCAAGAAGATTGGGATAAGGTGGATGTCTGCCGAGTCATAACGACAAATCTGCGTAGAACAGAAGACTTCAGGAAGGTGGACAATTTATTTATCCTACCAGTAGGTCCCAAGAGGGGTCAGGTGGCCTCCTCTAGGATCCTTTCCTCAAGGATTGTACAAGCCATAAGGCATGCTTATACAGCCTCAGGTCTGCATCCTCCAGAGGAGTTTAGAGCACACTCGACAAGAGCGACATCAGCTTCGTGGGCAAGTCATGCCAAAGTTCCTGCGGAAATAGTGTGTAAGGCTGCGAGCTGGAAGTCCCCTAATATTTTCATCGCTCACTATCGATTGGATCAAGAACATTGGGCACTTCGGTGCTGACGTCTGCTCTGTCTGTCTGATTTAATACAGTCACTTTTTGCATTCTTTCGGGGTGATGTCTAATTATTTCCCGCCCTGTATTTGTTATGCTAGTTATTTCCCATACGTAGGCTGACATGATGAGCTCCAGGAATATGGAAAATTGTTACCATACTTACCGTAATTTTCTTTTCCTGGAAGCTCATCATGTCAGCCTAGGATTTCCCAACCTACTGTTCCGTCACGAGGAAGGTTAGGAACAAAGGGGAATAGGGAAGCCGCCTTTTATTCAAGTAGAGGGTTGTCCTATGGGGGTCAGAGGGGTGGACCTGAGCCATACATAGGCTGACATGATGAGCTTCCAGGAAAGGAAAATAACGGTAAGTATGGTAACAATTTTCCATATTCACACAGTTTAAAAGCAGATTATCTTTAAACACTATACCGCATATTTTAGCACAATTTAGGAGATCAGATCATGCTCCAAACATTATTTCTATTTGCACAACTCCAGGTCTGGACTGGAGTAAGGAGTTGGGAGTTATCTGTGACCTGGGAGCTTTAGTGAATTCCATTTTGGGTGTAAATCTACTACAGAGGTATTGTGAATACCGTTGTAGCTCTATTTAGCACCATTTGCCATTTTTGAGAGTTAAATAGCTCTCAGGAGTAAATTTACTCCACTGAACGCTTTAGTAAATAAACCCCTATATCTCGCTAACTATACACTGGGCAAATGTAGTGGCGGGTGGGCCTGAGGCGGATAGCAGTTTAGCGCATCTCCTTCCGCCACCAAGGATTGCAGGGCATTTCTCTCTGCCTCTTGTTGCCTCCTCCTCCTACTCCGCTTCCTCCTCCTCTACCACCTCCTCATCCGCTCAGCGTAACACCTTCACCACCAACTTCAGCACATCCAGGGGGAAACGACAGCAGGCTGTTTTAAAACTGATATGATTGGGTGATGATAAACCCCACACTGCGCAGGAGCTGTGGATGGGCATTGAACAACAGACCGATGAGTGGTTGTTGAAACTGAGCCTCAAGCACGGCCTGATGGTGTGCGATAATGGGCGAAATCTCGTAGCAACTCTGGGCCTAGCCGGTTTGACGCACATCCCTTGCCTAGCGCATGTGCTGAATTTGGGGGTGCAGAAATTTCTAAAAAACTACCTGGATATGTCGGAACTGCTGCAGAAAGTGCGGGCCGTTTGTGTGCGTGTTCGGTGTTCTCACCCTGCTGCTGCTCGCCTGTCTGCGCTGCGGTGGAACTTTGGCCTTCCCGCTCACCGCCTCATATGCGACGTACCTTCAAGGTTGAACTCCACCTTGAACATGCTGGAGAGATTGTGCGAGCAGCAGCAGGCAATAGTGGAGTTTCAGCTGTGGCACGCATGGGTCAGTCGCTCTGCGGAACAGCACCACTTCCCCACCAACGAGTGGGCCTCCATGCAAGACCTGTGTACCATATTGCGGTGTTTTGAGTACTCCACCAACATGACCAGGGCCGATGACGATATTCTCAGCGTTACCATCCCACTTCTATGTCTCCTTGAAAAAAAACTCTGGGCGATGATGGAAGAGGATGTGGCACAGGAGGAGGAGGAAGAGGGGTCATTTCCATGGTTATCAGGCCAGTCATTCACAAGTGGCTCGGAGGGTGGGTTCCTGCACCAGCATAGGCCAGGGCATCACTGGAGCGTGGCTGGGGGGATACAAAGGACACAGATGACACACTTCCCACAGAGGACAGCTTGTCTTTGCCTCTGGGCAGCCTGGCACTCATGAGGGACTACATGCTGCAGTGCCTGCTCAACGACAACTGAGTTGCCCACATTGTAACTTGTGCTGATTACTGGGTGGCCACCCTGCTGGATCCCCATTACAAGGACAATGTGCCATCCTTAATTCCCTCACTGGAGCGTGATCGGAAGATGCTCGACTACAAGCGCTCACTGGTAGATGCACTGCTGAGGGCATTCCCAAATGACAGTGGAAGCACAAGGCGAAGGAAGAGGAGTAGGAAGAGGTCGTCGACGCAGCTGTGGCACCGCCAGCATTTCAGAAGGCAGGGTTAGCATGGCCGAAATGTGGAAAAGCTTTGTCAGCAGCACGCCACAACAAACAGCACCACCAGCTGATAGGCAACATCTTAGCAGGAGGCAGCATATCAGCAACATGGTGGAACAGTATTTGTGCACACGCCTACAGGTACTGACTGATGGGTCTGCACCTTTCAACTTCTGGGTTTCCAAATTGGCCACATGGCCTGAGCTTGCCCTTTATGCCTTGGAGGTGCTGGCCTGCCCTGCAGCCAGTGTATTGTCTGAACGTGTGTTTAGCACGGCAGGGGGCGTTATCCGCCTGTCCACAGCCAACGTGGACAAGCTAACGTTTAGTAAAATGAACCAGGCATGGGTCCCACAAGACTTGTCTGTACCTTGTGCAGAATAGACATTTAGACCGGCCTCACATAGCCATTGGTATACTTTTTTTTTAATATGTCTCAATATTTTGGGGGCTACCCCAATTAGAAAAAAAAACAAACAAACAAAAAACAGTGTTGGCTACCTCCTCCTCCACCACCACTTCCACCACCTACACCGCCACGGTCATGGCCTCCTCAACCTTCTACTCCACATCCACCTCCTCCTCCATTTTTAATTTTTTTTGTATGTGATTTTAAGTTATTTCCCTATCCCCATTTGTTTGCAGGGCACTTGTCCTACTCTTACCCCCATTTTGCTTCCTTTTGCAGCCCTCAAGCCCTTTCCAGGACTTTTTTAGATTAATTTTTGTTCCCAAAAGGTCAGGTCACCATTGACTTCAATGGGGTTCGGGCTCCGGGGTCAAGTTCGGCTCAAGTTCGGTGCCAAACTCAAACTTTTTTGTGAAGTTTGGCCGAACCCGCTGAACCCGAACATCCATGTGTCCGCTCCACTCTACTCGTTATCGCTTACTGTGTGCACGAATCACACTGATTCCCCCACAGTAGTAAAGAGTACCTTTCACCACCCCATCAAAGTACCTGTCACAGCCCATCAGAGTACCTGTCACCTGCCCATCAGATTACCTGTCACCTGTCCATCAAAGTACCAGAGTACCTGTAACCCACCCATCAAAGTACCTGAGTGCCTGTCACCAGCCCATTAGAGTACCCGAGTACCTGTCATCAACCCATCAGAGTACCCGAGTACCTGTCACCTGCCTATCAAAGTACTTGAGTACCTGTCATCAACCCATCTGAATACCCAAGTACCTGTCACCAGCCCATCAGAGTACCCGAGTACTTATCACCAGCCCATCAGAGTACCCAAGTAACTGTCACCAACCAATCTGAGTACCCGAGCGCCTGTCACATGTCCATCATAGTACCCGAGTACATGTCATCAACCCATCTGAGTACCCGAGTACCTGTCGCCAACCCATCAGATTACTCGAGTACTTGTCACCAGCCCATCAGAGTACTTGAGTACCTGTCACCAGACCAGTCTCGAGTACCTGTCATCAACCCATCTGTGTTGTACCTGTCACTTGCCCATCAAAGTACCCGAGTACCTGTCATCAACACATCTGTGTACCCGAGTACCTGTCGCAAACCAATCAGATTACCCGAGTACCTGTCACCAGCCCATCAGAGTACCCAAGTACTTGTCACCAGACCATCACAGTACCCGTGCACCTGTCATCAACCCATCAGAATACCCGAGTACCTATCATCAGGCCATCTGAGTACCCAAGTACCTGTCAACAACCCATCAGAATACCCGAGTACCTATCATCAGGCCATCTGAGTACCCGAGTACCTGTCAACAACCCATCTGAATACCCGAGTACTTGTCACCAGCCCATGAGATTACCCGAGTACTTGTCACCAGCCCATCAGAGTACTGGAGTACCTGTCACCAGCCCATTGGAGTACCTGATTAATTGTCACCAGCTCATCTGAGAACCCATGTTCCTGCCACCAGCCTAGCAGAGTACCTGAGTGCCTGCCGCCAATCCATCAGAGTACCTGGGCACCTGTCACCAACCCATCAGAGTACCCGGGTACCTGTTGCCAACCCACCAGAGTACCCGAGTACCTGTCACCATCTCATCAGAGTACCCGAGTACCTGTTACCAACCCATCAAAGTACCCAAATACCAACCCTTCTGAGTACACGAGTACCTATCACCAGCCCATCAGAGTACCCAAGTACCTGTCACCAGCCCATCCGAGTACCCGAGTACCTGTCACCAGCCCTTCAGAGTACCTGAGTAACTATCATCAGTCCATCAGAGTACCCAAGTACCTGTCACCAGTCCATCTGAGTACCTGTCACTAGCCCATATGAGTACCCTAGTACCTGTCACCAGCCCATCTGAGTACCCGAGTACCTGTCACCAGCCCTTCAGAGTACCTGAGTACCTGTCACCAGTCCATCAGAGTACCCGAGTACCTGTCCCCAATCCATCTGAGTACCTGTCACTAGCCCATCTGAGTACCCTAGTACCTATCACTAGCCCATCTGAGTACTCTAGTACCTGTCACTAGCCCATCTGAGTATCCAAGTACCTGTCACTAGCCCATCTGAGTACCCCAGTACTTGTCACCAGCCCATCCGAGTACCCGAATACCTGAGTACCTGTCAACAGCCCTTCAGAGTACCCGAGTACCTGTCACCAGTCCATCAGAGTACCTGAGTACCTGTCACCAATCCATCTGAGTACCTGTCACTAGCCCATCTGAGTACCCTAGTACCTGTCACTAGCCCACCTGAGTACCCTAGTACCTGTCACTAGCCCATCTGAATATCCAAGTACCTGTCACTAGCCCATCTGGGTACCCAAGTACCCGTCACCAGCCCATCTGAGTACCCAAACACCAGTCACCAGACCATCAGAGTAACTGAGTACCTGTCGCCAACCCATCAGATTACCAGAGTACCTGTCACCAGCCCATCAGAGCACCCTAGTACCTGTCATCAACCCATCAGAGTACCCAAGTACCTGTCATTTGCCCATCAAAGTACCCGAGTACCTGTCATCAACCCATCTGAATACCCAAGTACCTGTCACCAGCCCATCAGAGTACCTGAGTGCCTGTCACACGCCCATCACAGTACCCGAGTACCTGTCATCAACCTATCTGTGTACCCTAGTACCTGTTGTCAACCCATCAGATTACCCGAGTACTTGTCACCAGCCCATCAGAGTACCCAAGTACCTGTCACCAGACCATCACAGTACCCGAGTACCTGTCATCAACCCATCTGTGTACCCGAGTACCTGTCACCCGCCCATCAAAGTACCCGAGTACCTGTCATCAACCCATCTGAGTACCCGAGTACCTGTTGCCAACCCATCAGATTACCCGAGTACCTGTCACCAGCCCATCAGAGTACCCAAGTACTTGCCACCAGACCATCACAGTACCCAAGCACATGTCATCAGCTCATGAGAGTACCAGAGTACCTATCACCAGGCCATCTGAGTACCCGAGTACCTATCATCAACCCATCTGTGTACCCGAGTACCTGTCATCAGCCCATCACAGTACCCGAGTACCTGTCATCAACCCATCTGATTACCCGAGTACTTGTCACCAGCCCATGAGATTACCCGAGTACTTGTCACCAGCCCATCAGAGTACCCGAGTACCTGTCACCAGCCCATCAGAGTACCTGAGTACTTGTCACCAGCCCATCTGAGAACTCGAGTACCTGCCACCAGCCTATCAGAGTATCCGAGTGCCTGTCACCAATCCATCAGAGTACCCAAGCACCTGTCACCAAGCCATCAGAGTACTCGGGTACCTGTTACCAACCCACCAGAGTACCCGAGTAACTGTCACTAACCCATCAGAGTACCCGAGCACCTGTCACCTTCTCATTAGAGTACCCGAGTACCTGTTACCAACTCATCAGAGTACTCGAGTACCTATCACCAGGCTATCTGAGTACCCGAGTACCTGTCACCAACCCATCTGAGTACCCAAGTACCTGTCACCAGCCCATCACAGTACCCGAGTATCTGTCATCAACCCAGCTGAGTACCGAGTACTTGTCACCAGCCCATGAAAATACCCGAGTACTTGTCACCAGCCCATCAGAGTACCCGAGTACCTGTCACCAGCGCATCAGAGTACCCGAGTACTTGTCCCCAGCCCATCTGAGAACCTGAGGACCTGCCACCAGCCTATCAGAGTACCCGAGTGCCTGCCACCAATCCATCAGAGTACATGAGTACCTGTGACCAACCCCTCTCAGTACACAAGTACATGTCACCAGCCCATCAGAGTACCCGAGTACCTGTCACCAGCACTTCAGCAAACCCGAGTACCTGTCACCAACCCATCAGAGTACCCGATCACATGTCACCAACCCATCAGAGTACCCGAGTAACTGTCACCAGCTCATCAGAGTATCTGAGTAATTGTCACCAGTCCATCTGAGTACCTGTCACTATTCCATCTGAGTACCCTAGTACCTGTCACTAGCCCATCTGAGTACCCGAGTACCTGTCACTAGCCCATCTGAGTACCCTAGTACCTGTCACTAGCCCATCAGATTACCCGAGTACCTGTCACCAACCCATCAGAGTACCCAAGTACTTGTCACCAGCCCATCAGCATACCCGAGTACCTGTCATCAACCCATCAGAGTACACGAGTACCTGTCACCAACCCCTCTGAGTACACAAGTACATGTCACCAGCCCATCATAGTACCGGAGTACCTGTCACCAGCACTTCAGCATACTCGTGTACCTGTCACCAACCCATCAGAGTACCTGATCACATGTCACCGACCCATCCGAGTACCTGTCACCAGCTCATCAGAGTATCCGAGTACCTGTCACCAGTCCATTTGAGTACCTGTCACTATTCCATCTGAGTACCCTAGTACCTGTCATTAGCCCATCTGAGTACCCGAGTACCTGTCACTAGCCCATCTGAGTACCCTAGTACCTGTCACTAGCCCATCTGAGTACCCGAGTGCCTGTCACTAGCCCATCAGAGTACCCGAGTACCTGTCATCAGCCCATCTGAGTACCCAAGTACCTGGCACCAGACCATCTGAGTACCCGAGTACCTGTCACCAGCCCACCAGTGTACCCAAGAACTTTTACAAGCCCATCAGAGTACCTGAGTACCTTTTACCAGCCCATCAGAGTACCCGAGTACCTTTTACTGATCCATCAGAGTACTCGAGTACCTATCTACAGACCATAAGAGTACCCGAGTACCTATCTGCAGCCCATGCCTCATAAAATATGCATTGGGGTGTTTGCTTTCTAAAATGGGATAATTTTGTGGGTAGGTTTTGTGGTGCTCCAGGACCTTCAAATATGTGATAGGTAGGAATGACATTAGATGTGTAATTTATGCTCCTAGAACGTCTGAAGGTACTACTTCAATGCTGGACCTCTCTATGTGGCCAGGCTGTGTAAACGTCTCACACATGTGGTATTGCCATACTCAGGACGAGTAGCAGAATATATTCTGGGGGGTCATTTTTGCTATGTACATGCTATGTGTAAGAAATATCATATAAATTGACAACTTTGTGTAAAAAAAATACTTTTTCATTTTCTTTCCACGTTTTCTGAAGACTTGTGGAAAAAAATGAACCATACAAAATACTCATAATGCCTCATAGAATTTATGTTGGGGTGTTTGCTTTCAAAAATGGGGTCATTTTGTGGGCAATTCCATGGTCCTGGTGCTCCAGGGCCTTCAAAAGTGTAATAGGTGGTTGAGAAATGAGATGTGTAATTTATGCCCGTAGAACGCCTAAAGGTGCTACTTCAATGTTGGGCCTGTGTATGTGGCCAGCCTGTGTAAAAGTCTCATACATGTGGTATCGCCATACTCAGGAGGAGTAGCAGAATGTGTTTTGGGGTGTCATTTTTGCTATGTACATGCTATGTGTTGGAAATATCTTATAAATTTACAGCTTTGTGTAAAAAAAATGCATTTTTATTTTTTTCCCACATTTTCCAAAAACTTTTGGAAAAAAATGACACGTTCAAAAGGCTCGTTATGCCTCATAGATTATACGTTGGGGTGTTTGCTTTCCAAAATGGGCCATTTAGTGGGCAATTCCATTGTCCTGGTGCTCCAGGGCCTTCAAAAGTGTAATAGGTGGTTGAGAAATGATGTGTAATTTATGTTGGTAGAACTCCTAAAGGTGCTACTTCAATGTTGGGCCTGTGTATGTGGCCAGGCTGTGTAAAGGTCTCACACATGAGGTATCGCCATACTCAGGAGGAGTAGCAGAATGTATTTTGGGGTGCCATTGCAAGTATGCATATGCTGTGTGTGAGAAATAACTTGTTGTTAAAAAAAATCTTCATTTTGCAAAGAATTTTGGGAAAAAAATCACAACTTAAAAAAATTTACCATGCCTATTATTAAAAAAAATTTATAAAAATGATAACAATTTTGTTTGGGTACAGTGTAGCATGACTGAGTAATTGTTATTTAAAATGTGAGAGCACTGAAAGCTGAAAATTGGTCTGGGAAGGAAGGAAGTGTAAGTGTCCTGTATTGAAGTGGTTAAAAAGAAGAATGCATACCAAACAATGACCACTGCCTACACCTATAACTGGCCTTTGCAGCAAGAAGCATTGGAGGGCAACAAACAGCAAAAACAAGGGCCAGGGATAAATCCAAGGCAAATACCAATCTCTACTTACAGGCCAGCTGCGACTAACCAAAGGAACCTGTCTAACAGTATGCGTTTAAAAACAGGAGTTTAGTTGCACAAATTTGCAAATGCATGCGTAAGCTACAGGCCCCACCAAGGCACCCTGTGATCTGTAGTCCTATCTCTGACTTGTAAGAGACTCCACAGTGGAAGCACATGCATTCTAATAAGATAGGTGAAGGCAGGTGGTCTAGAGGGGGCCCCACCCCTCCTTAAAATTAATTCAATGTTCCGTATGTCAGTGCCATTTGTGGTGATAGCTGCCTCATCCCTAAATATGTATATTAGATAAGAGATTGACCCCTTGGTGGGACTTTATAGGCAGCAATATCACACACTGAGGTCAGATATGTCAAAAAAATAATAAATTTATTCTAAAAAAGGGATGCCCAATTCGGCACACCTTGAGTAGCATATATTGGGATCATATGATCAAGCAAATACGTTACATGATATGTCACAAATATATATACATAGCTTTTATATCAACAAGAGCTTTCCGTTGTCCAACCGGGGAGATGGTGATTGGTATCCCAGTGTCCTTTGACATATCTGACTTCAGTGTGTGATATTGCTGCCTATAAAGTCCCACCAAGGGGGTCAATCTCTTATCTAATATACACATTTAGGGATGAGGCAGCTATCACCACAAATGTCACTGACATACGGAACATTGAATTAAATACAAATATGTCCTGCACCATGCTACGGTCGTACATTACCACCGGATTACAAATATGCCCAGCGTTCTGCTAAATCTGGGCTACACTCCATCATGTCAGGCATGGCTTGCTACATGCTTCCCAGATGGGAAGGGGGATTTTAGCCCGATATGGGACGCTGGAACCGCCGAGATCCAGGGAGTGAAAGGTACAGCTGAATACAAGGAGCAGAAGACACAGCCCTCAGCTGTTTCCACCTAGTATAGCCGTATATGACTGTAGAAGCTTGCCTCCTCCACCGCCAACTGTCTACTGCTGTCTACCATTGCTTCACCTTGTTCTCCCGAGTTCTCCTCCCCTTCCCTGGAGAGAGAGACAGGACCCGGAGCTAACGCTGCCCATACCGCCTCGGCGCCAGAATGGTAGACAGAACCACATAGACACGGCTCCGCCATACCCGTCGCAATCGAGGCCCAGGACAGAGAGAGAGGTCCCTTCCCCTCCTCTTGAGCCC
>BLSH010017821.1:50865-63170 GCA_018402905.1 Glandirana rugosa | reverse complement strand
GAACAGTAGTTCAGTTTGTCCCGGTTTTAGTTAAAGTGTTACACACAGTTTCCAGATGTTTGCAGAACAGTGATATGGGTTTGTCCCAGTTTTAAAGTGTTACACACAGTTTCCAGATGTGTGCAGAACAGTAGTATGGTTTGTCCCGGTTTTAGTTAAAGTGTTACACACAGTTTCCAGATGTTTGCAGAACAGTAGTATGGTTTCTCCCGGTTTTAGTTAAAGTGTTACACACAGTTTCCAGATGTTTGCAGAACAGTGATATGGGTTCTCCCGGCTTATTTATACTTTTTTGACACAGTTTGAAGATGATTTTAGAACAGTTATATGGCTTCTAGCGTTAATTAATACTTTTCAGACACAGTTTGAAGATGGTCCACATCCACCTCCATTTTTGATTTTTTTTTTATGAAATTATTTTTTTTAAATGCTTTTAGTTATTTCCCTGTCCCCATTTCTTTGTAGGGCACTTGTCCCACCCTTACCCCCCATTTCCTTCCTTTTGCAGACCTTTAGGACTTTCCAGGACTTTTTTACAGCCATTTTTGTACCTAAAAGTTCGGGTCCCCATTGATTTCAATGGGGTTCGGGGTCCGGGACAAAGTTTGGGTTCTTTCCGGACCCGAACCCGGACTTTGTCCCGAAGTTCGGCCGAACCAGCAGAACCCAGACTTCCAAAAGTTCGCTCAACTCTACCCAGCGGCCCAGTCTCTGAAGGGAGGGGATCATGCTCTGGTTCAGTATGTCACAGTACATGTTGGCATTAATGGTTCCCTCAATGAACTGTAGCTCACCAGTGCCAGCAGCACTCATGCAGCCCCAGACCATGATACTTCAGTGGGTATATTCATCGGTGGATGGGATTGAATCTCCTTAGACATATGGTCACTCATTTGTTATTGGCAGCTAGAACGATCATAGCTAGACTATGGAAGTCACCAAACTCTCCTACCATTGCTGAAGTGCTACACATAACCAAGCAGAACTACATATTTGAACGAATGCTTGAAACTAACGATCTGAAAATATCACAATTTGATACCAAATGGGCTGTTTGGTCCACCCTTTACCCCATTGAGAGCTGAAGTGACTGTGATTTTGACTTAGATATTTGATTTTGAACCTTGACTTGTCTCTATTCCTCATTAATGTAAGCAATGTATTATTCATGATGTACTACCCTTCCCTTCCCACCCCCCCTCCCATTGCTTTGCTTACTGTATGTACCCCCTTTTTGCTTACTGTAAACCCTTATAAATTCAATAAAAATTAATTAAATAAAAAAAAAAGAAAAAGATAATGTCATTTAAATTAAATAGTTAACGCTTCAATAGCGTCAAGGATCTTTTAAGATCACAGTGTCTGAATCCTCAGATAATGGGGCACTGGTCGCCCGGCAATTACAGACAGGTGGCTTGATAGTCCCAATTGGGACAGACTCACGGTTTGAGGGTGGTCATCCGCCAGTATGCGGTCTCACATTGAGAGCTGGGGTGAATTCCAGAGGGGCGTGAAAGGAGACAACAGTAATTAACAGGCAAGCCCCTGATGGCACTAGGAGATTGCTGAACTTACAAAAAATAGTAGAAAACCGTAGGACACCATCAGCCTTTATAGCCCTAGATGCTGAAAAGGCTTTTGATAGGGTACATTGGGGATATATGATGACGACTATCTAAATTTGGGCTAACTGGACGTATTACATCAGCTATCTCGGCGCTCTATACCAGACCATCAGCTCAGGTCTATACAGCTTCGGTCCTATCAGACGAATTTCCCATCACAAATGGCACACGCCAAGGTTGTCCACTTTCCCCCATTATTTTTACCTTGGTGATGGAACCTTTAGCAATGGCAATAAGGAAGTCCCCGGATATAAATGGAATTGAAGTAGGAAGCAGACACCACACCATAGGACTTTTCGCTGATGATGTTATACTCACCTTAACCAAACTTGAAAGTTCAATTCCTGCAGTAAATGTGCTCATACACAGTTTTGGCGAGATTTCTTACTATAAAGTCAATATAGCTAAATGCCAAGCGCTACCCATCAATCTGAACCACAAAATCAAAGTGAAAATGAAAGACCTTTTCCCATGCCACTGGGACGCTACATCAATTCAATACCTAGGTATTCAAATTACTAACAAATCGCAAGCATTGTATACCGCCAATTACAAAAATCTCCTTAATACTATCCAAACTGACTTATCTAGTCTAAATAACCAATACCTGACTTGGCTAGGATGGATAGCTACATTCAAAATGGTAGTCCTACCAAAGATTATATATATCTTTAGAACAGTACCAATCCCAATACCCGGCAGCCTTTTTTAACACAGCTAACTCCCTTCTGAAACAATATATATGGAAAGGCAAAAAAGCGCGTATAGCCTTTTCCACCCTAACCAGACACAAACTTAAAGGAGGAATGGGAGCTCCCTCACTGATAGATTACTACAGAGCAACACTGTTAAATCAAGTTAAAGCATGGCTTGGCCCCCAACCCTCCAAACCCCGGGTTGCGATAGAAAAACATATGCTACACTGCAAATGCCTTAAAAGTCTGCTACTAGCAGCTGCTTCTAATCTGCCACTCAACCTACATGAATGCCCCACCATACAGGCTGCTATAATAGCATGGAAGGACTTATTAAAACTGAAAAATGACAACATCCAAATCCAAATAACCAATGCCCCCCTCCAGGTATTTGAATTCCTGATTCATGACCTCTCCGTCAAGACATGGATAGACCAAGGATACACATCCTGGGACTCAATCCCAGAAGATCAAAACAATAAAGACATTTTTAGAAGCAATCAAATAAAACACCTATTAAAAACATCCCAAGTTACCACTATATACATAAATAAAAACATATGGGATTTCTACCATAATCATACTCATACTAAAGCAGGTATATCACGCATCTACACTTGGCTACAAAAAGAGACTCCCCTTAAGCAAATACAAGCTATTCAAAACTGGGAAAGAGATTTGGGGAAGTCATACACAGAACATCAATGGGCAAAGGCGATACAGAACGCCATAAAAGCTACACATTGTGTTCTTCACTGGGAGAATTGCTACAAGCTGATTCATAGATGGTACCTAACCCCAGTACGCTTAGAGCGTATGTACCCTGACTCATCCACAGATTGCTGGTGCAATTGTGGACAAAGAGGCCACTTACTTCACATTCTATGGTACTGCCCATCTGTTACCAGCTTCTGGTAGGCCACATTTAAATTAATATCCACAATCGCAGGCTGCACAATCCTTCCTACCCCTGATATGGCTATCCTAAATTTAACGACAGAACAACTTCCCCCTGGGTCTAGGCAAGTAATAATACACATCTTATATGCAGCTAGACTATCAATTATGCAAAGTTGGAAAAAAGACTTAGCTCCCAACATAGGAGAAGTTATTTCTAGAACAAACTTACAACATTCCTATGAATATGCTTTTGCGAGGGCAAATAATAAAACTGAAGAATTTCTTTGAACTTGGTAAGGTTGGACCAAATTTTTGAAGGACTAAACTGATTATTCGGAGTGGAGAGGAACCCTCACTAATGTTTTAACCATCACATGGTTAAATACTGACATGGACAGGAGACAATAGCAATTTAGTGACAACTGCTGAACGGTTACTTTGTTGAATTGGTTAATCTGTTAAATTGTACACCTGTTTTATGCATAAATTCTCTTGAACATCCGTCCACTTCAGATTGAACTGCCGTTATACTGTAGACTTAGTATCGCTAGGCTAAACATATAACAGCCTGTCCACAGTGTGAACCCAATGGGGTGGCAGGCACTTCCTAGTGAGAACAGGAAGATATACTTGATTTCAGGCGAGTACAACAGAGCCTATCAATTTGTTTGACTTGAATGTAATACCTTGTACAACATGGATTGGATGTACTTTCTTCTGTAACTGATTTATTTTCTAAAATGTCAATAGAAATCTATTGTTTAAAAAAAAGAAAAGAATGGCTAAATTTAACCAGGGAAAATCCTCCACATGTCTACTATGCAAACATGAAACAAGCACATTCTACCATATTCTGTGGTCCTGCCCATACATACAGGGATTCTGGAAACAGGTGGTAGATTTCCTTCATGATAATATGGGATCCCCATTAAACTTAGATCCCAAAATCTGCTTATTGGGTATTTTTCCTGATGCAGATACTGACAAATACACCAAAACTTTCCTACATGAGACTCTATTTTCTCCCCGAAAAACAATAGCTAGACTCTGGATGAAACAAACCCCCCTAGACTGTCTGACTGGTTGATTGACATGAATACTACACTGCCATATAAAAAATTAATTTACGTCAAGAGAGGGTGCCCCACAAAATACAACAAGGTTTGGGACCGATGGCTTAAAACGTCTGAAACATGTATATCGCATTGTAACGTATGTTTTTCTATCTTATCTATTACAATCTATCTATCTATTACAAAACCTGGATCAAGTATATTGCTCTCCTAAACTACAGAGATCAAAGAACACAGGCTTGTACTCTAAAAATCAACTTTATTAATGGACAACAGCAATGACTTCACTTAATACAGAACCTCATTGTATTAATCATACATGTCATTTACTGAATGATTGTACTGAACATCTGGAAATGTCTGAGCATTGGACAATTGTACATATTTAATGGAAATAAAAATGTTTAATTTAAAAAAAAAATGCTTTTAATCATCAGCATTTGCAAAAATGTAAAAAATGTAATTGTTCTGGAAACAGATTATTTGTGAACAATTAATTAGTAAGTATTTATGATCCACTAAGAAAATCTAATGTATGATAGTTTATCTAATGACAGATATATCTGTATGACCATGTTATTTTTGCTCTTTCTATTTATATTATTTATACAAAATTGTCATAATAACAAGTTATTTCTCACACACAGCATATGCATACTTTCGATGACACCCCAACATACATTCTGCTACTCTTCCTAAGTATGGCGATACATGTGTGTGACTTTTACACAGCCTGTTCACATACAGAGGCCCAACATCCAAGTAGCACCTCCAGGCATTCTACGAGCATAAATTACACATCTAATTTGATGACGCCCTGTCACATTTTTGATGCCCTGGAGCACCAGGACAATGGAAATGCCCACAAAATGAACCCATTTTTGAAAGCAAACACCCCAATGTATAATCTATGAGGCACAATGAGTCTTTTGAATGGTTCATTTTTTTCAGGGGTTTTTGGAAAATGTGGAAAAAAGTGAATACGCATTTTTTTAAAACAAAGTTGTCAATTTCTAAGATATTTCCAACACATAGCATGTACATAGCAAAAATGACACCCCAAAATACATTCTGCTACTCCTCCTGAGTATGACGATACCACATGTGTAAGACTTTTAGACAGCCTGGCCACATACAGAGAGACAACATCCAAGTAGTACTAGCTATGTAGTAATAGCTATGACTAAGCATCGTTTGTGATGTGAAACACGTTAACGCTTATCTGTATCTCTGCACTCGTGTGACTTCCATGGAATTTTCAAATTTTTCAAAATAAAGGTGTTGAAGCAGAGTGCAGCTGTCCAGCTTTTCCTTGTAACCATCATCATTATTGCAGAGCCAGCACCTGTGCATCAGCAAGAGGGAGGCATATGAAGGACTATGTGCACGCTTGGAGCTGTGTTAGTTTCTCTGTATTTTTTTTGGCGACTTTTTCCGGTTGCTGATGGTGGAATATTGTCAGGATAATTACACTCATGCAGTTTGCTGACACAATCGAAGTGAATGCTTTCTGGGGGGGGGGGGGTCCTTGTTGATAGATCAGGGCAGTGACAAGGTCTTCAATAAATTTTAGGAAGGTGTTGGCTACTTCAGTCAATTTTTGATAGGTGATGAATGAGTTATAATTGGCCAAATGAGAAAAGTAAATTGCAAATTTTTTGCGCCAGAAGAGGAACTTTTGTGTTGATAGGGCTGCAAAGTTTGATTGTTTAAATCCACCCCCCATAAATTTATTGTACTCGTGGATACAGGAAGGCTTTAGAACGGGATCGCACCTTCTGCGAAGTTCCACCGAGCTGTAATCGTGGATGGTGGACATGATGTATACATCTTTCCTATCCCTCCACTTCACGGCCAACACTTCCTCATTCCTCAGGCTTTCTGATTCACCCTAGTAGCCTTATGGTGACAAGATGCTGTGTGAAGCCCTTCCTGTTTTTCCTTGCTGTACCACAGGCCAAAGTTTGTTTCAGGTATAGGTGGCAGAGCAGGGGCAAACTTGTATAATATTTGTCCATGCAGATGTGATACCCCTTTTGGAAGAGTGGGAATGCCAACTCCCAAACAATATTCCCACTTATTCCCAATTATGATGGATACTCAGGGGGGTGGAGCTGGAAATCTCTGTCTCTGTACACATGAAAGGCATGCACATATCCAGAAGAGCTTTCACAGAGCTTGTTGAGCTTCAAGCCGTACCTGGCCCTCTTACTTGGGAAATACTGCTTGATTCCCAGCCAGCCTGTGAAACGGACCAGGGATTCGTCCACAGAGATGTTCCGCTCACAGGGATATAAACTTCAGCAAATCTCTTAGAGAAAAAATCAATTAGGGAGTGAATTTTATATAATTTATCAAAGTCGGGATGATTTTGGAGGGGGCACTGAGGGTTATCACTGAAAGTCAGGAAGTGCATTATAATGTCATAGCGGGACCTGGACATGACAGATGAAAAAAATTACATGTGGTGGATGGGGTTGGTATACCAATATACAAGTACCTCATTTTTTTGTAAGCCCCATGTTAAGTGTAAGGCCTAAAAACAATTTAAGCTCCTACACTGTTAGGGGTCTCCATTCGAGGGCGGGCATAGCTTGAGTTGGGGTTGTTTTCAATAAATTGACGGGCAAAAAGATTTGTTTGGTCCACTATGTTTTGAACCAACTCATCAGGGTAAAATAAAATTAAAAAATCAATTTTGGAGAAACCTTTGGTGTCGACTTGCCTACATGGCTGTCCTGTGAAAGGGGGGATTGTGGCTGATCTTGTGCTTGAAGACAGCCACAATGGGTTTGCCAAGGCATCCGGAAGCTGAGTTTGGGCCCCACTTCTTTGGTATGAAATTTCAGTGCTTGTACTGGGCACCTCCTCCTTGTGTCTAGCACCGTTGGCATTTGCCGATTGGCCATTGGGGTGTCTGGCACTGCAGGTAGCTGCCTGGTCTTCAGACCGTCTTCTTTTAGGATGGACTACTTCCTCCTCTGATTCCAATGTACTGCCTTCGAAGGGCTTGTATTCCGAACCAGAATTGGAATCACAACTGTAACTGTGCTGTGAGAGCTCTCCGCTACTCTCATCGGTCAGGCTTAGTATTTGATATGCTTCTTCTGGAGTGTATACTCTTCTAGACATGGTGGCTGTATGATGGGTGACACTGATGGGCTGCACAACCGGTAGTGATGGGCTGCACGTCAGGAACTAATGGGCTGCACATCAGGGACTAATGGGCTGCATGTCAGGGACTAATGGGCTGCACGTAGGTAGTAATTGGCTGCACGGACAGGTACTCTGATGGACTCATGGGACAGGTACTCCTGATGGGATCACAGGACAGGTACTGCTGATGGGATGATAGGTACTCTGATGGGGTGACAGATACTCTGATTGGGTGACAGGTATTCTATTGTAATGAGAGGTACTCAGACGGGGTGACAGGTACTCTGATGTGATGATAGGTACTCTCATGTGATGACAGGTACTCAGATGGGGTGACAGGTACTCAGATGGGGTGACAGGTACCCCAGATGGGGTGACAGGTACTCCAGATTGGGGTGACAGGTACTCTGATGGGATGACAGGAACTCTGAAAGGAGGTGACAGGTACTTCAGATGGGGGTGACAGGTACTCTGATTGGGTGACAGGTACCCCAGATGGGGGTGACAGGTACTCTGATGGGGTGACAGGTACCCCAGATGGGGTGACAGGTACTCTGATGAGCTCAGAGACAGGTACTCAGATGTGATCAAAGGTACTCTGATGGGCTCAGACAGATACTCAGATGGGGTGATTATGACAGGTCCTCTTTAGTATAAAGTATAATCAGTGCAGTGCTATATAAAACAAAGTCCATAAATCCTCGGGGAAAGGGTGTATCAATCCGTGAGGTGAGTGCAGGCAAATCAATCAAATGGTGCATCAAATGAGAGACATCCCTTGCAACACAGTTAACACCAGCCTCTCACCTTAATGATCCGACCTGAGCGGATCATACAGCATCTACTCTCTCCTCAAACTACACAGCAAGAATTCCAGAAAAGATCACAGGAATTTCAGGCAAAAACAGAAGCAACTCCCAGCGTGTATATAAAAAGGGGAATTAGATTGAGTGCTCTCCATTAATATAACCATTTAACCATTTAATATGGATAAAACATATTGCACTTACAAAGCAGGTACTTGAAGCCAAGTGCAAGCGATCAATTACATCGAGTTGTGTACATCCATACATGGAGTTGGCCACGGGTGACATCACACATGACTCCTCCCCCTTTTAAGGGGAAGGAGTCACATGTGGCATTACAAAAAAACAAGGGGGAGTCAAGTGTGACATCACCAGCGGCCATCTCCATGTACGGATGTACACAACTAAATGTGACTGATCACTTGCACTTGGCTTCAAGTGCCTGCTTTGTAAGTGCAATATTTTTTATCAATATTAAATGTTTATTTTAATGGAGAGCACTTAGATCTCATTCCTTTTTTATATACACGCTGGGAGTTGCCTCTGTTTTTGCCTGAAGTTCCTGTGATCTTTGCTGGAATTCTGGTTGTGTAGTTTGAGGAGAGAGTAGATGCTGTGTGATCCGCTCAGGTCGGATCTTTAAGGTGAGAGGCTGGTGTTAACTGTGGTGGATGGGATGTCTCTCACTTGATGCACCATTTGATGGATTTGCCTGCACTCACATCACGGATTGATACACCCTTTCCCCAAGGATTTATGGACTTTTCTTATATAGCGCTGCACTGATTATACTTTATAGTTCTATGTCAAGGTTTATGAATCCAACAAGGAGTAGTGATACGGTGTGGAGATTTCAGCATCTCCCCAGACCATCAAATTGACAGCACAGCTACTCCTACACATGTGAAACCTGCTCTAAACCCCTTGTTATCCAAACTGCATCTCTACAATGTTTGGAGGTGCCAACATGTGGAAGAAAGAGATTTCACGTTCTTCTCACCCGACACAACACATACTCCCATACTGACTTCTTTCTGCTGGACCAATGGACTCTACAAAGAGTTTAATCCTCATCAATACTCCCAGCCACTTGGGCAGACCATTCACCCATCTGTATCACTATTGAAAATAGTCCCAAAACATTCCCAACCTTTCTTTGGAGAATGAACACCCACATTTTACAATCTGAACCCTCAGGTTCTTTGAACAACAAACTGAAAGACTTTTTTACACAGAATTCAGGGTCAGTCAAGGACCCACACTGTTTGACCCGCTCATAAGGCCTATGTGCGGGGCCTTTTTATTCAAAGGAGGGCCAGGGAAAAGAGGAAAAGGACGAATTGTTAATCAACATCCAGTCCACCCTTGCAGGGTACAGCAGCTCTTTTTTATGAATTTCTTTTCTGCGCTGAATATTTTCCTTTGTATTGAAGGTCCTTTTTATTCATTGGGGGAATCTGGCTACAGTAAATCTGACAGTTAATTGTGGGTTTCTAGTGCGTGGAATTTGATCTGGGGTGCACTCCAGGGAGATGATTTGTGTTAAAAGAGATGGCTGCGATGCTGTGTCTGGCGGTATAGGGGAGTAGGGGGGATGAATGAGGGTAGGTGGGTAGATCTTTGTAGGTAATATGCTGACTGTGTTATAGAAATGAGAGTACCTAAGGGAAAACTTAACATAACTAGAGAGCACTTCACTTCTTCCCACATGAATGAACTGCATCCATGAGCTCCCAGAAAAAGCACATCGGTCGCACTCTTAGTGAATCCGAGGAACGGGACATTGCGTGTCAGATTCGCCGTGGGAGGGAACACCCATAACGGCTCCAGGGGAAATTAATAAAAGTGAGGGGGGAGGAGCAGCGCATGCCGCAATTCGTTCTGGCGGGAGCTCTGTTGTCATAAACAAAGAACTTTGTAGTTTGAGTCATAAAGCATTAATCGACATTAAACAGCGGCAGAAAAAAACTAGCAGCGGCACTGGTTTACCGGCCTGTGTGGCTCGCAGAATGTATCATTGCTAGAATGGACAGGCACAGAAGGAATGAGCAGGACAACAAAAAGGTATTTCAACTAATAGTTACGTTACGGAGAGTTTGACATGATGCCGCCACTTGGTCCCATCTTGATAAAGAGATAGAGGTGACATTGTGGCAAACTTGTTGTACGACAGTTCTTTAGGAGAGGCTAAAGCGTAAGTGTGGTAAAACTTTAGTGGGGTGAGGAGTGATTCCCAGTGTAGGAGTATTTTATGCACTTAGGGGAGTCTTTCCTTGGGCTTCTCTGTACCTGAGGGCAGTTGACCACAGGGGGGATGCTGGCTTGAGTTGAGAGCGACGGGGTATGCTAGGAACGGATGAAATGGTCCGCTTCTGCAGGGTCATGGAAAGTGAGTTGGTCTCCGTTTGGCGTTTTCAAGCGCAGCACCGCTGGATTATGCCAGCGTGAATTTTATGTTGCGTTGAAAGAGTTGGGAGCAGACACCTTGAAACGCTTTTCTTTTCTTCGAGACTTCTATGGAGTAGTCTGCAAAGATTAGTATCTTGGTCCCGTCTATCTGGAAGGATTTCGTCTGGCGGAATCTTTGCAAGTTGGTGGACTTATCTGCATAATTTCAATAGTGAGCTATGACTGGTCTTGGGGAGGAATGCTCCTCATTGTGCGGGCCCACGCGGTGGGCTCTCTCGACCATTACAGGTGATGTGAGGCCCAATGCCTCCGAGATGCGTTTCGCACAGAAGTCGGGTAAGTTTTGGTTTTGAAGGGATTCCGGGACCTCAATAAAGCGTAAATTATTTCGTCTAGACCTGTTCTCGGGATCTTCGAGTTTCTGGGCGATAAGTTGGAGCGATTTGTCCTGGGATTGTTCAGAACTTTGCATCTGGTAAAGTTTGTCTTCTACATTGGAGGCGCGTTGTCGGAGTGATCACTGATAACTCTCTGGAACTGGGCTAGGCTATTGTTAATTGCTGTCTGGACAGAGGTTTCAATCGTTGGGGCCAGGAGAGCAGCCACCGCCCGTGCAATCTGGTCGGTGGACATGTCCCCTTTAAATTGTAACGGGGTATGCTCGGGCATTCCTACCTCCATTCCAAGGTCCTCTGGGTGGGCGTTGGGAGGAGGATGTGCCCCTGAGTTAGTTTGAGCCCCTTTTGAGCCGCTGGGTTGCTGTGCTGGGCTCCGGGATTGTAGGCCGAAGCCAGGGCCTCAATTTCAGACGCCCGCTGCGGTAGTGATGGGGCCACTCGCGGGCCGTTTTTTTCTAAAAATTTGTCCATTTGTCGAGGTGGGGGAGCTGCCAGTGTTGCTAGGGTGGTCCCCGGTGTGTGGATGGCTTTATATGCCGGTTTTTGAGGGCCTTTGGTGGGAGCTAGCTGAGCAGCAGCTGCTCCATGCAGCGCCGGACCCGGAAGTTCTCCGACAGTAAATTGTAATGGTGTGTGAGGAGAAGAACCCAGTAACAGCCAGTTACCCACGTTGTGTCTACATTTGGGATTGGACACAGCCGGTCACGTGGTAAAGAGACAATTTCATTGGCGCTTCACAATGATTGGGACTGGTCTTTGTCCGAGGGACAAGCCTTAACTCTGATTGCTGCACTGAGCACCCCCGGGGGCCCGCAGTAGCAGCGAAATACCAAGAGTGTCATATGATGCCCACCCAGGATGGGAGGTCCCATCTGTGGATGTCATATTACAATAGCCCGGTATTGAAGTCATTAAAGGAGAAGTATAGACAAAGAACTTTTGGCTAAAGCTCACTGTTAGCTGATGTCATAGAGACACTCCAGGCTCTGCAGGGATCCTGATAATCAAATCCACCCAGATGCTTGACCAGCCCCTGGCTCAGCCTCATAGTGCACCACTGAGAGATTGAGCCAGCCTCTCCCACCCCCTCCATAGTCTGGTGCTCCAGTGAGTGCTGGAGGGGCAGAGCACAGGGCGGTTACTGACAGCACTGAGCAATAAGTAGTCTTAGATTGCTTAGTTCTCAGTGTAACTTTAGATCTGGAGATTCTGATGAATAACGAGTCACGACAGTCATTGGCGG
>BLSH010017821.1:30995-49877 GCA_018402905.1 Glandirana rugosa | reverse complement strand
TGGACAGAAGGGTGGCTGTGGATATGGTATACTTGGATTTTGCAAAAGCGTTTGACACAGTTCCCCACACACGGCTAATGTGTAAGGTAAAGTCTACAGGCTTGTAAAGATCAGTTTGTAAATGGATAGAAAACTGGCTAAAAGACTGAATTCAGAGAGCAGTGGTTAATGATTCATACTCTGAATAGCCGAAGGTTATCAGTGGTGTACCCCAAGGTTCAGTGTTGGTACCCTTACTTTTTAATATCTTTATAAATTATATCAGGTCTGGGAATAAAAGTACCATTTCAGCGTTTGCAGATGACACCAAGCTATGCAGGGGAATAACATCTTTACAGGATGATTCCAACATATAAGCTGACCTCAATGCACTGTTTAATTGGACGACTATGTGGCAAATTAGGTTTAATGTAGATAAATGTAAAATTATGCACTTGGGGGCTAAGAATATGCATCAATCATACATACTATGGGGAGTACACCTGAGGGAATCCATAGTAGAGAAGGATCTGGGGGTTTTGGTAGATCATAAGCTTAATAATGGCATGCAATGCCAAGCTGCGGTTTCCAAAGTGAGTAAAATCATTTCTTGTATTAAGAGAGGTATGGACTCCAGAGAGAGAGATATCATTTTGCTCCTGTACAAATTATTAGTAAGACCTCATCTGCAATATGCAGTTCAGTTTTGGGCACCAGCTCTCAAAAAGGATATCGGGGAACTGGAGAAAGTGCAGAGAAGGGCAACAAAACTGATAAGAGGCATGGAGGAGCTCAGCTATGAGGAAAGATTAGAGGAACTGAATTTATTCTCTCTTGAGAAGAAGAGATTAAGGGGGGATATGATCAACATGTACAAATACATAAGTGGTCCATATAGCGATCTTGGTGTTGAGTTATTCATGTTAAGGTCATCATAGAGGACAAGGGGTCACTCTTTATGTCTAGAGGAAAAAATATTCAATCTCCAAATATGGAAAGGTTTCTTCACAGTTAGAGCTGTGAACATGTGGAATAGACTCCCTCCAGAGGTGTTTCTCACCAGCACAGTAGATTGCTTTAAAAAATGCCTGGCTACTAACATTTATAGGTAAAGTTGATCCAGGGTAAATCTGGATTTCTTCCCCTGCTATAGCAAATCATGCTTTACTGGGTTTTTTTGCCTTCCTCTGGATCAACTGTGGGTGAAGGATTGTGTATATGGTATTGTATGGTTATATATATTTTTTCTTATTTTTTTTTGGTAGAACTTGATGTCTTTTTTAAACCTGACTAACTATGTAACTTCAATGAAATTTTGCAAACAATAACATAAGTCAAAGGGGAGATAAGGTGTAAGCATGGGGGATAATTGACATTGTCAAGTAAGAGTTGAATGGTGTGGTTGTATCAATAAGGGGGTGGTATATTTTATCAATGGGGGAGTTTAGCTTAGCATATGGGAACATATTAACAGCGAGTAGGATCAGCTCACCAACGACCTACTAACTGCAACAATCAACGGCCAGTACTCCATACTTATACTCTTGGACCTCTCTGCTGCTTTCGACACAGTTGACCACCCGCTCCTCCTCAGCAAACGCCACTCCCTTTGCCTCCATCATTCTGCTTTATCCTGGTTCTCCTCCTACCTATCTCAGCGCACTTTCAGTATCACTTACAACTCCATCTCCTCCACTCCTCTTCCTCATTCTGTTGGGGTATCCCAAGGCTCCGTTCTTGGGCCCCTCCCATTCTCCCTCTATACCTCTTCCTTGGGCCAGTTGATAGCCTCCCATGGCTTCCAATACCACCTCTATGCTGACGACACCCAGATCTATCTCTCCACTCCTCAGCTCACCCCTAGGGATGGTGTTCATGTTCAGATTTTCCCAAACATTATGGGGCATTCGCAGCAACTTTGCGTGCCCCATAATGTTTTAAAATGCCGGCGGAATGCCACCCGCTGATTGGCCAAAGCATGCACATGTCCTGCATCAGCGGGCAGCTTGCTGTGAAAGCTTTGATTGGCTAAAGGCAGGATGCCTTTAGCCAATCACTGCACAGCAATCTCAATCCAAGCCCCACACTATATAAAGCCGCTTGTACAGTGGCTATATGATAGTGTGTCGGCGTTGCTTGTTAGAGAGATAGCGTAGGTTTCTGTATACAGGCAGTTTAGATTGCTAGATTTAAAAAAAAATGTAAACATAGACAAAAAATAGATAGCTAACTAGAAAGATAGTTAGACATCTAAAATATATCTGACAGTTAGTGCAGACAGGTTAGTGTAGGGAAAAAAAAAATATATATATATCTATATATACAGTCTAGTATATATATATATATTTATATATATATACGCACAGTGTGCTATATATCAGTGTACACTGTACATACGGTATATAGTCCACTTGACATGGTGTATAAAAATATATAAAGCCTGGTATTTATATATATATATATATATATATATATATATATATATATATATACACACAGTGTATTGAGTGTGCACTATATATTGGTGCATTTGGGGGTGTACGGTATATAGCACACTACTTGGCGTGTTGTCTTCAAATATATACAGTCTAGTGTATACAGATATACACGCAGCGTATTGAGAGAAAACGATATATCGGTGCATTCGGGGGTGTACGGTATATAGTACAGGGTAGTACAGTGCTAAAAAAAGAAAAAAAATTATGTCAGGAAGGCCTCAAAGGAGAGACAGATGCTCCCAGGCCACAAAAAGAGGGCAAGCAGCCTCTGTGTCTTCAGTGAGAGGTGGACGGACGGAGTGCATCCTCTGCAGGCGGGTCACGCTTGTCCTTTTTTTCTGCTGTTGGACATGCTATTGAGCCACAACATGCAGAAGAGTTGGTGGAGCGGATAACAAAGCCGTCCTCATCCTCCTCATCCTCTGTCACCCAGGCTCATACAAGTTTGCCTTCCAACGCATCTGGCAAAGTGGCCTATTCCACTGGATCCTTGTCCACAGTTACTCCTTCTGTAGCCCCACCATCATGCAAGGAGGAGTCACCTGAGTTGTTCAACCATAATGTCGGTTGCATGCTCATGGAGGATGTGCAGCAGTTTGAAGGCTCCGATGTTGGTTCCCAGGTTGAGGAAGGAAGTAGCGTGAGCCTAGAGACAGGGGGTGCCACAAAAGGACAAGAAACTAGCAGTCATATTCCCCCAGCTGCAGTATACTGCCAAGTTTGCTCCAGTGACCAGGAGGGAGGGGATGATGAGGACACGGACTGTACTTGGGTACCTGAGAGAAGAGAGGAGGAAAGTGAGGAGGAGGAGGAGGCCCACCTCCAACAAGGCAGGATGTCCTCCGGGGGCCAGCTTAAGGGCAGCCACCCAATTGAATCAGCCCACAGAGCTCCACAGGTGCAGGGCGCTGCTGCCTCCCCACCGACTTCCAAAATTTCTTTGGTTTGGGCATTTTTCAGCACATGTGCAGTAGATCACAACGTTGCAATTTGCAATCTATGCCTGAAGCGGGTCAAGCGCAGCCAGGACTCCAGTCGCTTGGGCACTACTGTCTTGACAAGACATATGATGACCAGCCATGCAGTCCGTTGCCAAGAGTACCTGAAGAACCCACACCAGAAAACAAGACTGACTCCTCCTTGCTCCTCATCTGGCATCTCAACCCCTACTATACCTGAAGTCCTCTCCAAAACCTGCACTGAGAGGAATGAAGGTAGCAACGCATGCCCCTACTAGTACTTGCAGCCAGCAATCTGCTAGTAGTACACCACCAGGTGAATTCAGCAGGCAAATATCCCTACCCCAGTTGCTGAAATGTAAAAAGAAATACAGTCCCAGCCATGCACATGCTCAGCGTCTTAATGCTAGCTTGGCCAAATTGCTAGCACTCCAACTGCTGCCTTTTCAGCTGGTAGACTCTGCCCGCTTTCGTGAATTTGTGGAATGTTCTCTCCCACAGTGGCATGTTCCCAAAAGAGATTTCTTTTCACATAAGGCCATTTGAGCTCTCTACTGTCATGTGGAAGGCAATGTTTTGGCCTCGTTGAACAGTGTGGTCAGCAGCAGGGTTCATATTACCACTGACTCATGGTCCAGCAGGCACAGTCAGGGACATTACTTTCCTTCACGGCGCACTGCTGGCCGCTGGGAAGGATGCAGTACAGGGTTCAGTTTTGGAAATAGTTCCGCCACCACGCCTCCAAAAAGCTGGTGGTGATTTTTCTACATCCGCCTCCTCCTCCACCCCCTCCTCTTCTTCTACCTCTGTGGCCTCTTCTGCAGAATTGTCCTCTGAACCTGCAGTGCTCCCTAAGCGTTCAAGGGGCTATGCAAGTAGTCAGTCTAAAAGATGCCATGCGGTGCTTGAGTTAGACTGTCTTGGGGACAGGAGCCACACTGGGGAAGAGATTCTTTCAGCTCTGCGGGGGGCAGGCTCAGAGGTGGTTGATGCCATGGCAGCTTGAGCCAGGAATAGTTGTATGCAACAATGGCACCAACCTTCTCTCTGCCCTCCAACTGGGACAATTGACACATTGAATTTGGTAGTGCAGCATTTCTCGACCAGGTACCCTGGCTTACCAGATATCCTGAGGCAGTCCAGAAAAGTATGTGGTCATTTCCGGCTTTCATACAATGGCAGTGCCAGGTTGGCTGACATCCAGCGGGAATTTAACCTGCCCAACAACCGCCTCATTTGTGACATTCCCACCAGGTGGAACTCAACATTGGCAATGCTGCAGCAACTGAATGCACAGCAGAGGGCCATCAATGAGTACTTCTTTGAGCATGGCACCAGGACATGCTCAGGAGAGCTTGGCTTTTTTTCGCCACGCTAGTGGCTAATGATCAAGGACGCATGCACTGTCCTGTCACCATTTGAGGAGGCCACAAGGATGGTGAGCAGCCACAATGCATGCATCAGTGACACTCTCCAACTAATATTCCTTCTGGAGCACACGCTTTGTGGAATCATGGACAGGGCACTTGAGGCAGAACAGGGGGAGGAAGAGGAGGACTTCCTTTCCTCTCAAGGCCCCCTTTATGCAGAAAGCATTCCTGGAGAGCCGCCAAACACATGGGAGGAGGATTGTGTCAGCAAGGATGTAGAGTATAATACACATCAGTCTTCAAGGGATCATGGCTTTCAGGCCCCAGAAACCCAAGGAGTTGTACGTGGCTGGGAGGAGGGAGTTTCTGATAATGTCATTCTCAGTGACCCAGAGGGCACTCATGCCTTCTCATACGTACGCTGCATGGGCTCTTTGATTCTGAAAAGCCTGCAAAAAGACCCTAGGATTTGTGGTATTGAGGATAGGGATCATTACTGGCTGGCAACCCTTCTTGATCCACGTTACAAGGGTAAAGTTGCAGACCTCATCCTGCCTGCACAGAGGGTGCAGAGGATGAAACATCTTCAGGATACCTTGGAGAAAAGTTTGTGCAATGCCTTTCCAGACCCTGGGAGTTTACCATGTCCTGCTGCTGGCCCTGGACAATGTGTTTCTGATGCTTCGGTCGTTCAGAAGCAGAGTGGTGGAGAAGGTGGCCGGTTGAGCGATGCCTTTAAAAAAAATTTCAGTCCTCAGCACCCAGGCCTGATAGGTTCAAGCAACCATCGTCAGTGTCTGCATTATATGGTGCAGGAATATATAGGGGCAAGAGCAGACTTGGAGACCTTTCCAACTGAGCATCCACTTAGTTACTGGGTCTTGAGTATGGACCACTGGCCGGAACTTGCTGAATATGCAATTGAGCTACTGGCCTGTCCTGCATCCAGTGTGCTTTCTGAATGGACATTTAGTGCTGCTGGAGGGTTTGTAACCAATCAAAGAGTGTGCCTGTCCACAGACTCGGTTAATAGGCTCACATTTATAACAATGAATCAGTCCTGGATCAGCAGCTAACAAGCCCCTGATGCTGATGCAACTGATTAAATTTGCTAGGGATCTGGGATCCCTTGAAGACTGCCACTGCTCCTATTCCTCCTGTCAATAATCTAGAACTATATGTTGTATTTAGGGCACCACCAACACCCAAGGCCCTTTTTTTCTGCACCTGATTTACAGGGGCATGCCATAACAATTTTTAAAATAATTTACATCAGGCCCAGTTCCTCCGTCCAACAAAAGTAACTGCAAGGGGTTACAATGTTCTGACACCGCCAACACTCAAGGCCCAATTTTTGGCCACCAGTTTGACTGGTGGCTTTCGTCACAATGTGTAAACTAATTTACAACTTCAGGCCCAGTTCCTCCATCCATCAAGAGTAACTGCAAGGGGTTACAGTGTTCTGGCACCGCCAACACACAAGGCCCAATTTCTGGCCACCTGTTTGACTGGAACCCCATTGCTGAAGAAGACCACGCCCTGTGCTAGGATGAAACGCATGCATCGGGGAGGGGTTACGTCTGACATCACCTGCGGCCATCTTGGAAGAGTGTGTTTGCATACACAGCAGTCTATGATCACTTGCACTTGGCTTCAAGTGCTCATTTTGTGAGTGTTTTACTTATATTTTTACTGTAATTAATAAATCCATTAGATGGAGAGCACTCGATTCTTTATTTTTAATTTATGGTGGCTTTCGTCCTGTGACAAGAAGTTGGATATCATCTGATGTGGGTTTGAGCAGCTGGTTGATCCGTCAGGGTCGGACCATTAAGGTGAGAGGTCAGTCTATCCTTTGGTGGATGGGAGCTGTCACACCTGTGTGTATTTCATTTATAGTCACTTCACAGAGGATTATCTTTCACTCATGGACTTTACTCATGGATGTTTTCCAGACTTCTGTTCAATGAATGATCATGTGCTGTAGATCAGTTGATTATTTTATGTATATCTATCATCAAACTTAATTTTAGCGCTGCACTTTTTATTATAATTATTCTATGCAAGGTTTTCAGATTTTTCCTTGAGTGCATAGCTGCTTTTGTGTCCTTGAAGGTTATATTTGAGCTGAATATTTTTTTGTTTTTATTCAGTACTTTACGTATGTTTGCTGAGACTGATCTGCCTTGGGTGAATCCTGCTTGGGCTGGGTGAATCAGGGAGGGTATTATGGAGGCCAGGTTTGCTGCTACAATCTTAGACAATCCACATTCAATAAAGATATCGGACATTAGGAGCTGGGTTCTGTAGGGTCTTTGCCCTTTTTTTTGCTATCAGTTTAATTGTGGCTGATTGTCCTGTGGGTAGGTAAGGACAGTGATCATTTAGTGTGGTAATCACTTCCTGAAGAGTGGGAGTATATTTAGATTTCCATTTGCGGGCAATAGATAATTTTTCTGCAATGAGAATATGGGTGACTAAGGAATGTAGGAAGTGAGGCTATTTCTCCAACCCAATTGCAAAAAGAGCCATTTGTGGGGTCAGTCTAACACAAGGGCCAGTTATTTCAGTAAGAAAAGCATCTATTGGAGACCAGAAAGAAGTTAGAATAGGGCATTCCCACCAAAAGTGTGATGGGGTGCCATCCTTTCAGCAAAGTCTCCAGCATTTGGGAGAGATTGTGGGCTGTATCCGGGCTAGTTTGGTAGGTGTGTAATACCAGCTGAGATATATCTTCATATATGATTCCTAATGGGAAATGTTCTTGGAGAAGAGGCAAGGGACTTGGAGGGCAAAGTGCCATTGTTAGGTAGAAGTGGAGAATTAAAGAGTCCTCTCCTAGTATTCCATGGGTGGACTTTTCTTATCAGTCAGAGGAGCTGTGAGTAGCCCTTATATCAAAGAAGTACATTTCAGATGGGCAATGAGGAAGTGTCAGGAACCATGAATCAAACCAAGAGAGAAGTGAAGTAAAATCACACTTTTTAATAAAAAGGTAAAATGACATAAACAGAGTAAATGTGGTCAAAACATAGTCAGGGTTCAGTAATCAGAGCGGATAGTCAGAGCAAGCGAGTGAAACAGGAGTCCAGAGATCAGTGAGGTCAAACAAATGGAATGCAGGGTCAGGAGCCAGGAAGAGAGTCAGCCAAGCAGGGTCTAGAATCCAGGAACCAGAAGGGAACATCAAACAGTCAAAGTCTTTCACAGGAAAACACAGCAGAGATTTCTCGAGAGATGTTGACCAAGCTAAAATCACCTGAGATCTGATCCAGGCAGTTTAAATAGCAGCAGAGCTGGCTTAATGAGGCAGGGTATGGTCATCAGGTGAGACAGAGTGGAAGCTGAGACTGGCAATTAACTCTCAGCTGAGCAGCTTGCTCTGAGAAGGGAGAGCTGAGCCCAGCCCTGACAGAAAGACCAGGACAGGGAGGACAAGGCATGTTGGATCCGTAGGTAGAGGTAGAGGTCGCTGTTGGAGATGTGAAAGGTGTTAATCAGATGTTGGGGGTAAGGGGTGTCCAATGGTAGATATTCCCTTTGAGGTTCATTGGTTGACAGGTAAATCTGGGGAAATAAGCTGTAAGGTGTGTAGAGGGAAGTGAGATAGAGTTTGAAGAGTGAGGCCTTTGGCAATTTGTGGGATGGAGCCCCAGACTTTCAAAGTTGTATTCACAGTGTCCAGACAACAGTGTGTGGATTGAGGACAAAGCCTTGAGGCACAAAGGAGTAGCTGTAAATCTTGCTGTGTGGCTGTTTGTTCAATTTGTTTCCAATGTGGACCTGTCAATGCAGTCCACCAGGTTTTAGCTTGGTCAAGTAGCTTTGTAGTAGGCTTTTATATCAAGCGCTCCCATTCCGGATTGAGAGGTTGCCTTCCCATATGAAAAGGTTAAAACTGTTTTGCATTTGGGTGAGGTTACAGGGAAAGAATGGAATAGAAAGGGTCCAGGATAGGTTTAGGATGTGAGGGAGGAGAAACATCTTAGTTAGAGCGATACGGCCAACCCAGGATGTTTTGATGAATTTTATTGCCATGCTGGTGTCATGTAATTTCTTCATGAGTGTATCAAAATTGATACAAAAGCAGTTGGTAGATGGTCTGTAGTCAGTGTAGGCAAATTAACCTTTGAGAGAAAAGAGTAGATGGTTTGATCAGTGGGCACATCTTCTGAACCTGTAGACCCTAGGTTGTAAAGGTTAGCATAAAATTTGCAAAAACAGTTAGCAATGTCGCGTGGGCTTGTGAGACTGGTGCCTTAGAATCAGTCATATATGGGATTTTTGTCTGCGACTGTTTGTGATTATATTGGCTTGCAAGTAATTTGCTGGATTTGTTTCCTTGTGAGTACCAGTTGAGTTTGAGGTGGGAGACATAAAAGTCAAAATTTTTGTGTAAGTGGGAGCTGATATCTGAGCGTAGTTGCTGAAGTTCAGTAGTGATCTGTGGTGAGGGTGAGCATTTGTTGCCTTGCTCAAGAACACGGATGCGGCTTAGCAAGCGAGTCATTTTCGCTGAGCGTCTTTTTTTCTCCTGGGCAATGAATTTTAGGAAGATACCACTAATAACAGTGTTGTGGGCATTCCAGAGTGTAGCTGGGTTAGAGAAGGAATCTGTATTGGCAAGGAAGTAATGTTCAATTCCAGACTTGATCTGTGGACCATCATTTGGTTGATAGAGAGAAAGGTATTCATCCTCCACATAGTGTGAGACTTAAGGGAGGAGGACAGAGACAAGGTAATGTTTATGGGTGCGTGGTCAGACCACGTAATCAGCTCAATGTTAGACGAGGATATTTTCTGTAATGGTAAAGAAGTTGTCAAGAATAGATCAATTCTGGAATAATAATGGCAGTGTGAAAAATAAGTAAAGTCTTTCTCTATACCATGCATGCATCATCAAATGTAGTAAATGTATTCCCGAAGGAGTAAGGAGGACAGTGCAGAGGAGCACTTCCTGGTGATATTAGAGGAGTCTAGGGAAGAATCTACAACTTCATTGATGTTTTCACAAACAAGGAGTTGATCCTTGGGGTAGACTCATAGTTTCCGGAAAATAGATGTGTAATAGGATGATTGGTAGCTATTAGGGGCATATAGATTCACTCTTGTTAGGGGATTATTAAATGAAGCCAAAAGAATTATAAATCTTCCGGAGGGGTCTTATATTATATGGTCTAGTTGAAATACGACAGAGGCATGGACAGCAATCATGACTCCTTTTTTCTTACATTCTGCAGATGCAGTAAAACAATGAGAATAGGATTTGTGGGAATGGTGGGGGGGTTTGTTATTGGTGTAGGTGGGGATGCTAGCATAGATAGGAGAAAGATCCTCTCATCTGTACAAGGTTTTCGATCAAAAGCTGAATCTAAGATACGCAAGAACCATAAAACAAATACAGGAACAAAAAAGAAAATTAGTAACCAGGTATCTTATAACAATTGTCAACGAGGGGAGCTGGGGTGTGCACCGCACACTAGAAAAGCTGGGGTGGGGTGTAGGAACTCCAGATGTGAGCTCTGGCTCTCAGCGGGCACAACTTATGGCGTGGGTCATAGCTCCGGAGCCGTATATATCCCAGGGGTTGTGGATTTCAGTGACTCTAGGGTAGCTTAAGTGGTGTCAGTAGACTTCCAGGGGTCCAATAGGATCAGTCGAGGTGTAGGTTTTGGTGTGGTTGGAGGTGGTGAAGATGAAAGGCCCCAGTTGTGTAGTTATTTCAGACCATCCTTGGGAGTTAGGATAGGTGTCAGCTGATTTTGGTAGGTCACAAGTAGTTTGGTCAGAAAGCCCTATCTGTAAACGATTTTCTGCGCCTGTAGTATGGAGGTGACTGGGACAAATGCCGTGAGGACCTAGTTGCATGGATTATTCTTTCTTTGGCATGAAAGTAGTGTAATCTTGCCAGGGTGTCTCGAGGGACCGAGGCTGGGAGATGACTGGGTTTCTGAATTCTGTGTACCCTGTCTATTAATAGATCTTGTGTATTAAGATCACAGAGCAGTTTGCGAAACAGCTGCTTCAGGTACAAATTCAATTCACTAGGTTTCACTGTTTCTGAGTTGCCTATTATCTTTATGTTATTTCACCTGGAGCAGTCCTACAGGTCTGCAATTTTTCATTGTAGTTGGTAAATAATGTCAGCGTGAACCATTGGCCACAGCACTCATTTGATTTTCTAGAAAGTCAGTGCTCTCCTCCACAAGTTCTAATTTGTCATGAATATTTGTAATTGAGCTTCTTAAATCTCTCTGCAGATCAGTATGTAGAGTAAGCAGCATTGATTTTATGAAGATTTCTGAGGCAGGATTGTCGGTAGCAGGTATAGCAGCTAATGCTGTGCAGGGAGCATCTGCCAGTGTGGTAGCTGTGTTTTCTCCCCAGTGTTGCTTTTTTTGTTACAATAGATTTTATTGAATTTTGACATATAAACAAGGAAATACAGAAGTATACAGCAGCTGTATCAGCTTCCGCCAAACTTACAAGATGAAAGTACATGTCTTACGTTAAATCACATGGCTGGCGAAAAGCTTAATCGGTAGAGCTAGTTGAACAATTTTGCACTTGTTTAGACATATATAAGGTGAAAATAAGTATAATTTAATCCAAAGATTGGGGGGGAAATCAAAATGAAAAAAAAAAAAGAACACAAAAACAGCAAGGGCAACTGGGGTGTGCGTCTGAAGGGACCATTTACATTCCACCCCGGGCAGAACACAAGTAAAGATTATGCGACATACCAATACCACAATTCCATCCCAATGAGCGGCAGTTAGAGGGACAAGCAGAACCACCTGCTTCACCCATTATCGAATCGCGGGTATTTAAAGGCCAGCCAAGGTGACCAGGCCTGTTTGAATTTTTCTACTGAGTCTCTGGCAATGGCCACGGTCTCCTCCCAGCTATAAATGTCTTCTACCAATGCCTGGGAACAAGGATCTTGGCAGCGTTCAGTAAATGTCTGGTGAGCGACCTCTTATAGTGCCTCATGGAGCAATGGCAATATGGAGAATGCAACACGGTGCTGTTAAAGAGATTGTGGTCTCAGTAATCGTGGTGATGAGATTGCGTACTTTGCTCCAGAATTGTGCCAACGGAGAGCAGTACCATTTTTTAATTTTGACCGGGGTGGCATACCATTGCGTCAGTAGCTTATATGACATCTCTTGGAATCTCGTGCCAATGGAGCATTTATGTGCGAATATTAGAGCTCTTTGCCATTGGTCATCAGTGAACTTAACCTGAAGCGCGTGCTCACAAAGTTCCCGTAAGCGGAGATGGCTACTGCTGTCAGCAGCCAGCAGCTAGGAATACATAAGAGACGTAGTTTAGGGAACAGGGGAAGCTGAGAAGCACAGGGATTCAAAGGGGGTCATGGACCTACAGAAATCATGTTTGGTCCTAGAAGAATGAATGTAGCTGTGCAGTTGGCGATATGTCCAGTAGGAGGGGAGTTTCTGTGGGTCTAACTCTCATTGGATAGCGTCAAAGGGTTAAGTCTGTCAGAGTCTGTACAGTGTGCTACAAGGAGGGGCAGAGTCGGATTTGAGGGAGAGGCAATCTGCAGGTCCGTGCCCAGGCCGAAGTCTGGATTTCTGGTAATAGGCGTAAGCGGGCTATAGGGGGAGGACAGTCCATGTTGTTTTATTACCTTCTGAAATAGCTTTAAGGTGGTGCCCAGAAGGGGGTGTTGTTGGGTGTCACCCACGATCGATTGCCAAGCAATCCACGGTAGCGACCCTATGGGATGCGGGGTTTGTAGTTGTTCTAATGAAACCCATTTTTTTTGTGGTGACAGTTCCAATCTATCACTCGTGAGAGTTGAAACCCGTCAAGGTAGAGTTGGAAGTTGGGTAGGCCAATACCTCCACCTTCCTTCGATCTGGTCAGGATGTTGAGTCTAATGCGTGGTCTTTGACTCTTCCAGATAAAGGTGTGTGTGATAGTGTTTAGGTGTTCGAAGAATTTGCGTGGGATATGCATCGGCAGTGTATGAAAATGGTACAGGAGTCTGGGTAAAACGACCATCTTGAGGATGGACGCCCTGCCGAACCATGAGAATGGTCTGAGGGTCCAATGGTCAAGGTCCTTCTCAATCTTGTGCAGTAGAGGTACAAATTTGGTAGTATAGATTTTGGTAAGTGAGGGCGTAAGCCTCACACCCAAATATGTGAGTGAGTTTGTTTCCCACTTGAAGGTGCTCAAGCTTTGTGCATTAGCAAAAACCGAGTGCAGAAGTGTAAGGTTTAATGCCTCCGACTTATTGTAATTTATTTTCATATTTGAAATGTACCCAAAGTGTTGGAAGGCTTTCAGCAGATGGGGAATAGTGACATGGGGGCAGGGGAGAAAGAAAAGCAGATCATCTGCATAGGCTGCGACTTTGTATGATTTGTGTCCGATGTGGAAGCCTTTGATATCTACATTAGCATTGATATGTCTTATGAAGGGTTCCAGCGCAAGGATAAACAGAAGTGGGGACAGGGGACTTGCCTGGTCCCATTTCTGATCTGTACAGGCTTTGAAAGTATCCCATTCACCTTGAGTTGTGCCCGGGGGTTGTGGTATAAAGACGAGATCCAGGATATCATGTGTGTTCCTATTCCAATATGGCGACATGTCGCAAACAGGTAATCCCAAGCCACACGATTGAAGGCCTTTTCCGCATCAGTGGACAGGAGAAGGCCCTCTAACTTCCCCGACTGGGCAAGATGAATCCGATTAAGAGCTTTTACCACATTGTCCTGTGCCTCAGGTCCAGGCATGAAGCCCACTTGATCCAAGCCAATCAGCTTAGGGAGCAGAGGTGTCAGTCTAGAGGCTAACATTTTTGCCATGATTTTCAGATCCAAATTGAGTAATGAGAATGACCTATAATTAGTGCATTCGGCAGGGTCCTTGTCTGCTTTTGGAATCAAAAGTTATATGTGCCAATGTAAAGGAGTCCGGGATCGGTTGGGGTGATTTGAGGTAATTTAGGGTGCGCAGCAGGGGTGTTTTAAGGTGTTCTATAAATGTTTTGTAATAAAGTGAAGTATACACATCTGGTCCCGGGCTTTTTCCCGGTTTCCGGGTTTTGATTGCTAGCAGGAGCTCCCCTTCGGTGAAGGGCTCCTCTAGCTGTTCTGCTTCCACATTAGTGAGAGTGGGCAAACCTCTCTCTTTAAGATAGTGCTGTAGGTTTTGCTCCCTACATTCAACAAAATCAGACGGTTTGTGTGCGGGGGGATGTTTTATAAGTTGGTGTAAAAAGAGTAAAATTTCGCTGCAATCTGTTCCGAAATTTGTATCTGGGTGCCGTCTGAGTCCCTGATGAACGCAATATTGTAAGATTGCTGTAGGGTTTTAAGGGCCTTGGCAAGGAATTTACCACATTTATCCCTGTTCTCGTAGAGGAACCCCCATCTAAAATAGAGTGTACGTTTTGTCTTAAAGTTAAGGGCTTCTTGTAGTTGTTCGTGGGCTTGCAGTAACTCCATGGAGACTGCTTCCGCTCGGGATTGCTTAAGTTGTATTTCAAGCTGTTTTATTTTGTTCACTAAGGACTCTAGTTGTAGGTTTGATTCATTTTTCTTTAGCGCTCCACAGCGAATCAATTTGCCATGAATTACACATTTGTGGGCTTCCCACAAATTCATAGGGCATATGTTTTCTGTATTGTTGGTCTGGAAGTAGGAGTCAATAGTCATTGTTACATGTTTTAAGGTATTGAGATCAGTCAGTAAGGTCAGATTTAGTCGCCAAATGCACAGCTTAGGAGGTGAATCATTCCAATTTAGGGTCAATGACACTGGGCAAAGAGCACCTGGACCCCTATGGAGGCAGAGCGTACCAAAGGGAGGTCCCTCTGGGTCACAAACACCTAGTCTATGCGTGAGTATTTTTTATGCATAGCTGAAAAGAAAGAAAAGTCCTTCACGATGGGGTGCACCAGGCACCAAGTATCCACTAGAGAAAGAGAAATCAGGCAAAGGTTGATCTTTTTCAGTATTGGATATGCTATGCTGGACTTGCCATTGGACGTGTCTTGAAGTGGGTGAAGAGGGACATTGAAATCCCCTCCGAGTAGTATACACCCAGAGGTGAAACCCTTAAGTTCTTTGATTAGATGCTTGCAAAAGGAGACATGACCTGAATTTGCAAAGTACGCATTAGCCAGGGTGAGGGGTTTGTTGTGCACTTTAAAAAGAGGGACCTACCTTGGGGATCTGCGTATTGTTGTTGCATTTCAAAATGAGCATGCTTATGAATTAAGATGGAAACCCCTTTGGATTTGTGGATGGAGTTTGGCGCGCGATACACCCCCGGGAAATGTTTGTTATATAATTTAGATATCGAAAGGGCATGAAAATGAGTTTCTTGTAAAAAAAAACCAAACGACAGCTTTGCTTTAGTCAATTCCGGCAGAAGTGAAACCCTTTTCTCTGGGATGTTAAGACCCCTGAGATTATGGGGTTTCAGGGTAGGTGCATGACCTAGGGGGGCATAGGCCATTCTATCCAGAATTGTAGCCTAAGTCTGAAAGAAAATAAAAAGAGGGAAGGGCGGCAGAAAGAGAGGGGGAGAAGAAAAAAAAAGGGGGGGGACTGACAGATAAAGGTTGGAAAAGGAACGGTGAAGCAAATGTCCCCTATGAGGCAGCAGGGGGATATCTATACACACTTAAATATTTGCCTACCTCTGAAAATTACAGAGGGGCCTGTAGAGTTGAGGGTGCGCCAGTAATTTGAGGCGTCACACACAATTTGGGGGTACGTGGGAGGCTGAGCTCGTGTGTAATGTCAATTAATGAACTTCTAATCCAGAAGTGACAAGGGCTCAGGCCCACGGCCCTTGCAGAAGCAAATTGTGAAGGCTAAACAGGTAATGCTGACCTAACAAATGCCGGTCTACCATATGGTATTAGGTGATCACTGTGTCAGGGGGACCCCAATCCAATGATACCTAGTTAGCACACACATAGTAGGGACCGTTAAACCATACAACATCATTATGAAAACTTATTTGTGCAAAATAACCAGTGGAGAAAACTTTTACGGCGTATGCCAAGATGGTGAATGCATTGAGGACCCATGGATCTGGCGGTTAGAATTTAGCAGGCCATTGAGCTTAATGTCCATGGTCACAAGCCATGCCCAACCTGACAAGCAGACATAGAAGCAGGTAGATACGTGTGTCAATGGCCGTTTGCAGGCCATACAGCCCATGTCCCATCTCTGATCACTTTAAGGATACAATTATAGGGGTGACAGAAAGCAACGTTCATGTGCAGTTTAGCCTTTATGGGTGGTTTGTCAAGTGATCCGGAGATGTTACCTAATCTGGATTAAAGCATCTGCAGATCATCCCGCTGGTGTTGACAAAGTGTCGTTGTGGTGGCAAGATATAGCTCGGCTGTAAACATATGCCATAAACTCTACCATACCTTACCAAAGGCAATCCATTCACCTGAGAGCAGAACACATAAGGCTTGGCCAGTGGCCAAGGAGGGGTGCAGCCATAGCCAGTAGGGTGTGCAGCTTGAAAGGCTGAAACAAAAAAAAACAGTTAGGGAAACACTGGGCTGAGGTTAACAAAGAGCAACGTTCAAGTGCAGTCTGTCATGCATCAGTAAGAGAAATGGCACACATGCATTATTCCTACGGAGGGGGCAAGGGGCCATGAGTCTCACGAACGGCATCGTGTGCCCATACCCGTATGCAATCAGCTATATTCTTTAGCCCAGGTACTCCTCTTAACGTGACTGGAGTGAGAGTGATCCAATCCCTCTTGGAATTGGTATTTCCCCTTTTTAGGCGCTGGCTTTGTGGGAGAGGGGTGCGGAGACACTGGTGGAGTGGGAGCGCCTTTGGGGTGCCAGAACTCTTGGTACCACTCCAGGAGGTCCTCGAGCAGTATGTGGAGTGCCTCACACAACCCGGGTAAATTTACCCGGGTAGATTTACTAAAACCATAAAATATGAGGTCAAACCAAAACACTTTCAATTTATGCAGTCAGGCAGGTCCTTGCCCTACATAGCTAAAGGTAAATCTGAGGCTTGTGTGACTTATCGTGCAAATTTGGACATCAAAGGAGCATGAAAAATCCTTCCCCATGTTTTTCAATGATAATCATTCATATACAGTTGTGCTCATAAGTTTACATACCCTGGCAGAATTTATGATTTCTTGGCCATTTTTTAGAGAATATGAATGAGAACACAAAAACATTTCTCTCACTCATGGTTAGTGTTTGGCTGAAGCCATTTATCATCAATCAACTGTGATTACTCTTTTTAAATCATGATGACAATATAAACTACCCAAATCACCCTGATCAAAAGTTTGCATACCCTGGTGATTTTGGCCTGATAACATGCACACAAGTTGACACAAAGGGGTTTGAATGGCTATTAAAGGTAACCATCCTCACCGGTGATCTGTTTGCTTGTAATTAGTGTGTGTGTGTATAAAAGGTCAATGAGTTTCTGGACTCCTGACAGACCCTTGCATCTTTCATCCAGTACTGCACTGATGTTTCTGGATTCTGAGTCATGGGGAAAGCAGAAGAATTGTCAAAGGATCTGAAAATGTAGTTGAACTGTATAAAACAGGAAATGGATATAAAAAGATATCCAAAGAATTGAGAATGCCAATCAGCAGTGTTCAATCTCTAATCGAGAAGTGAAAAATGAGGGGTTCTGTTGAAACTAAACCACGGTCAGGTAGAACAACTAAAATTTCAGCCAGGAAAATTGTTTGGGATGCAAAGAAAAACCCACAAATAACTTCAGGACTTTAAACATGTGGTGTGGCTGTTTCTTTTTTTTTTTTTAAACTTTAATTCTTTATTGGTTTTAGAAAACATAATACAAACAGTTAGAAGTACATCACATTATATTCCTGTTGACATCTCCGATGCATAGGGTATTAATATATTATATAACGCAGTCAGCTCTGATTCCATTTATAGATACCAAACTCACAGATTGCCACCTAGACGGCTGTATTGTTGATAGGGTACCTCGGACTCGATACCCCGGGTCTTCCCTCCGTCACCCCAATTGGGATCATACTGTGACAGGAGGTATTTCCCGAGGCACCGCTGGTCCTTCCTTTACACTATAAATGTGTGGTATTTAGGTTTAAGCATTACATCTTAGGAGCTGCTGCTCTTATATAAGGATTCATGAATAGAAGACCTGGGAATGTGTGGCCTCAGGCAAAAATGTTTCCTGTGTCGGAAGGATGTTAAACTTGCTTTATGGTAGTTGAGAATAATAACTTATGAAATAAGGAAGGGTATAACAGAGGGAAACTACGGAGAAAAAACAAGAAAGATAAGGAAAAGGAAAGAAGAAAAAAGAAGACGTACAAATCATATATCTCAGTGATAATATGGCCCTGCATATCTATGTTTAGTCACAGAATGTTGTTCAGGTTATTTCTAGCGATCCATTTGTCCCAGATGCGTCTAAACGCTAATTGGTTACCTTTAGTACATGCAAAGATATGTTCAAATGTACAATTAGTATTGACCCTTGTGATTACTTCTGATAAGGACAGTGCTTTATCAGATTTCCAATGCTGCATGATAGCTAGTCTGGCTGCAGTTAGCAGATGCGCTATTATAAATCTGCATTTCAGTGGAAATACGTCTAGCTTTATGCCTAATAAAGCTAATGCTGGTGTGGGTTCAATTACCATTTCCGAGATTGCTGAAATCAGCTGGAAGATGGATCTGGCGGTAAGTTTTTACCCTTGTCCTGAATCCAAGGAGTAAGGGTCTTCTCCTAACCGAAGTCCGCTAATTTTAGTCGTGGAGTCGGTGTGTGACACAACGGGTGACCCTCTTGTGAATGTTTCACGAGATGTCTACCATGGAATGAGGGCAGTCTAATAGATTTTAGATACTGTTATAGTTGGGTTCGACGACCGCGTTAACACCGGTCTCTCCGTTGGATTATGTGTAAGAAACCGTCACATTTAGCTATTGGTCGAAAACCTCTAGGTAGAAGGTCGACTAAAGTCGTTAGAGCCTTTACCATTAACTTGGGTGTGGTCGTAATCGAAATAATCCGTATTTCGATCTGC
>BLSH010017821.1:11674-30985 GCA_018402905.1 Glandirana rugosa | reverse complement strand
GCCTCAGGCAAAAATGTTTCCTGTGTCGGAAGGATGTTAAACTTGCTTTATGGTAGTTGAGAATAATAACTTATGAAATAAGGAAGGGTATAACAGAGGGAAACTACGGAGAAAAAACAAGAAAGATAAGGAAAAGGAAAGAAGAAAAAAGAAGACGTACAAATCATATATCTCAGTGATAATATGGCCCTGCATATCTATGTTTAGTCACAGAATGTTGTTCAGGTTATTTCTAGCGATCCATTTGTCCCAGATGCGTCTAAACGCTAATTGGTTACCTTTAGTACATGCAAAGATATGTTCAAATGTACAATTAGTATTGACCCTTGTGATTACTTCTGATAAGGACAGTGCTTTATCAGATTTCCAATGCTGCATGATAGCTAGTCTGGCTGCAGTTAGCAGATGCGCTATTATAAATCTGCATTTCAGTGGAAACACGTCTAGCTTTATGCCTAATAAAGCTAATGCTGGTGTGGGTTCAATTACCATTTCCGAGATTGCTGAAATCAGCTGGAAGATGGATCTCCAAAAGCTGGTTATCGATTTACACTGCCAAAGAATGTGTATTAGGTTGCCTCTCTGGCCACAATTGCGCCAGCAGCTTGGGTTGATATTGTCATAGATTTTAGATAATCTGACGGGAGTAAGGTACCATCTGTAGAGCACTTTGTAAGTGTTCTCCCAGTGGGCAACACAGTGTGTGGCTGAGGTGCTGATTTTAATCGCCTGAAGCCAATCCTCTTCTGGGAATGAGGAACCTAAGTCCTGTTCCCATTTTTGAATGGCGGTTTCTTGTTTTATCAAATTTTTGGGTTGTAATAGGAGATATAAGTAAGAAATGCCCTTTTTTTGGTTGGGGTCTGAGTGAATATAGTCCCACATGTATTTGTTGACCTTAATGGTTTTGGATTTAAGGGAGCTAATGAGGTGGAGAATTTGGGTTTTCTTGAGGCCTTCCAGTATCATGTTGGGCTCGGGGATCTCCTCAAGGGAGGAGTACCCCCTAGTCTCCCAGTTTCTAACGGAGAGGTCAGGAATTAGAAATTCAAAAGTAGATAGGGGTAGGTCCCTCACTTGGATTTCAAAAGTCGCGGAGTTAATTTTATGGATATGACTCCATGCTTGTAAGGAGGCTAATATAGCTGGGTGTTTAGGAATAAGGAGCGGAGCATCAAGAAGTTTCGCTAATAAGAGATTTTTTAGATTCCTACCATGGATCATGTATTTTTCTAATCCAGCCCACTGGATTTCAGGTGGCTGATGGACCCACGCTTTCAGTTGGTTTAGTAGCGCAGCGTTATAGTAGTCTATAATCCTGGGTATTCCTATACCTCCTTTCTTTTTGTGCCTAGTCAATGCTGTAAAGGAGATTCTTGCCCTTTTCCCCTCCCAAATGAATTGCCTGAGCATACGGTTGATCCTTTGAAAGAAGTGCGCTGGTAGAATGATAGGGATCGTCCTGAATAGATAGAGAATTTTAGGCAGCACTACCATCTTAAAAGCTGCTATTCTACCCATCCAGGAGATTTCTCGCTTTCCTATAGCTAACAAGTCGTTGCTTATTGTGTTTAGTAGCTTTTTAAAGTTGGCATCATAGAGTTTGTTGGAGTTTGCCATTAGAGTTATCCCTAGGTATTGTATGGAATTATTGTCCCATTTGCATGGTAGTATTTCGTTGTATGTCTTTTTTTAAATCTGGCTAATGTTATTGGTGAGAATTTGGCATTTATTGACATTTATTTTATAATAAGATATATTTCCGAATTGGGTTATGGTTTTGGTGATTCCGGGTAAGGATGAGTCCAGGTCTGTGACCGTCAGAATGACGTCATCCGCGAATAGGCCTATTTTATTGGACTTATCGGGTGTTTGAATCCCTTTTATGGAAGAAGATTGACGTATAGTTTCTGCGAAGGGCTCCATTATTAATGTAAAGATCAGGGGGGACAGAGGGCAGCCTTGGCGCGTGCCATTGGATATTACGAATTTGTCTGAGAGTGCACTGGAGGTATAGACCTGGGCCGAAGGCTTAGAATATAGGGCTAATATAGCTGACGCAATAAATCCTGTGAGACCAAATTTGGTAAGAACTGCCCGCAAGTACCCCCAGTGCACTCTATCAAATGCCTTTTCAGCGTCTAAGGCGATAAAGGCGGTCGTTAATTTTTGGTGTTCTGCTATTCTTATAAGGTTAAGAATTCTTCGGGTGCCGTCTGAAGCCTGTCTATTAGTAACAAAGCCTACCTGGTCTGGGCTGATTAGGGATGGTGTGATTTTGCGCTAATCTGTTTGCAATAACTTTTGCATAGATTTTGAGATCTGTATTTAATAACGAGATCGGTCTAAAATTTGGCGGTGAGGTCGGCTCCTTTCCTGGTTTAGGTAATATAACTATATATGCTTGCAACATCTCTTCTGGGAGAATGTTTGTGTGGGCTGCCGCGTTCAGGATGTGTGTAAGATGTGGTGAGAGTAGGTCTGCAAAGGTCTTATAGTATTCTGCTGATAGCCCATCTGGGCCTGGGGATTTATTTGGAGGTAATTTGTTGATTACCGACTTGACTTCCTCTTCGGAGATGGGTTGGTTAATTTTATCTAATTGCTCCTCGGACATAGATGGGAGATGGATTGCTTCTAAAAACTTTTGAATGCCTTCCGGGGTGGGTTGAGGGGTGTTATGGTCATCTTTTAAATTGTATAGGGATCTATAATAATCCCTAAAGCTATTTGCTATCTCTTTAGGATGTGTTATTTTAGATCCAGTTTTCTTTTCTATAAGGAAATTTATCCTACTTTTGGTTTGTTTAGATTTAATTTGCAGTGCTAATTTTTTCCCAGCTTTATTGTTAGAGGAGTAATGGCTTGCTTTGAGATATTTAAGATTTTTTTCATATTTATCCATCAAGAGGGATTTAAGTTTTCTCCTGCTCTCTTGGAGGGCCTCAGTAATTAGTGGGGTAATTTCCTTTTTATTAGTTTGTTCCAATTTTCGGATTTCCATTAATAGGTTATTAAATGCTAATGCTTTGGACTTTTTCTCCTTAGCCGCTATCTGAAGTAAAATGCCTCTGATGTAGGCCTTGTGTGCACACCAAATAGTTGTTTTAGACATATTATCAGAGTCGTTAAAGCGGAAGAATTCCTCCAGGTGATCTTTAACCTTCCCTTGGTGGCCGTTGCGTTTGAATATTTGGGTATTATTCCTCCATATGAATGTGGGGTTAGTGTTACATTTTTCTTCTAATTCTATAGAGATTGGGGCGTGGTCAGACCACGTAATGGTGCCTATCTCTGTTTTTTTGGTTCTATGTAATAATGATAGGTCCACTAGAATCATGTCAATCCTTGAATAGGATCTGTGGGGGTTAGAAAAGAACGTAAAGTCCTTCTCTCCTGGGTGGAGGCATCTCCACGCGTCAAATACATGTTCTACATGAAGAATATGTTGTAGAGAATTTACATATTATTTTTTAGGAGGTTTACAGTCTTCGCTGCTATCGGCCACCACGTTAAAGTCTCCTACCAGGAGGAGGTCTCCCTTACATACAGCTTTCACCTTACGCATTAGTTTCTTAATGAAGGAACATTGACCTTGATTGGGAACATAAACAGTGACCAAAGTGTACAATACATTATTCAGCATGCAAATTAGTATGATATACCTTCCTTTCGGATCAAGAATTACTTCTTGAAGAGAAAAGGCAATAGAATGCTTAATGGCTATCATTACTCCGTTATGTTTGGTTTCTGCATTGGCATAGAAAATATTTGGAAATTGCGAGTGTGTGCATTGGGGGGCTTTAGCAGCCGCAAAGTGAGTCTCTTGTACGCATATCACGTCCCCCTTTAATTTAGGTGCCTCCTGCCATAGTAATTGGCGTTTAAAAGGACTGTTTAGTCCTTTGGCATTGAGGCATACTATTTTAATTGTCATCTTTTATCAGAGTTCTGTGGCAGTAGGCTGTGTGGTAACTCACCAGCTGGAACGTCTCTTGTGGCTTGAGTCTGGGCATCCCATGGAGAGAAGGTGCGGTAGTGCGGTTGCTGTAGGTTATGCAGTATTTCTTCACTGGGCCAAAAGGAGTTGAAGGAAGATATATGTTGTACGTCAGTGCAGTCCAACAGGAACATAAACTGTAGAAAAACAATACGTAAAAGGACAAATAAAAAGGAGAACAGAGCCTGCCCTGATTCTCTAGGGCAATAAGGTATGCACATCTCTGGGGGGTTGGTATACCCAGATATCAAGAGTAAAGGTGATCTTGCTATCTAGGAACTAAATCAAGGTCTTGGGCTCCCGTTACTGCCTCATGGTCGTTGGGCGGGTTTTTTCTTGGATGAGGATTTGTTCGGACGCTGTAGCCAGTCTTTCTTCAGTTTATAGGGATCGTTGTGTGGTTCTTCACTGTAGTCTCGAGGGAGAATATTCCATTCTCGTAGGTAGCGTAGGCCTGCTTCCAAGGACAAGATGCTCACTGAGGTGTCTTTATAGGTCACAATTAGCTTGGATGGGGTCCCCCATTTATACGCGATGTTATGGTTCCGCAGCGCCTTAGTGATGGTGGTTAGTTTTTTCCGGTGTAGCACCGTGGCTTGTGATAGGTCTGTGTATAAAGATATCCCGGCAAATTTGCCAGTAAGCTGTTGTCTGTTCCTCATGGCTTTCATTGCTGCCTCTTTTACATGAAAGAAATGGATTTTGGACAGTACGTCCCTGGGGACGGAGTCTGGAAGAAAAGATGGTTTCGGCAGTCTGTGTGCCCTGTCAATTAAGAGTTCCATTTCACCGGCTTCTGGCACTAGCTCATGCAGAAGCTGTTTTATGAAACCCTTCAGGTCCGCATTAGGAACTGACTCTGGAATACCGCGAAATTTAATGTTGGACCTGCGGCTGCGATCCTCCATATCTGCCAATTTGGCAGAGATTCTCTGCAATTCGCGTTGTTGATCATTGTAAGCGTCTATCAGGCTATTGTGTGCAGAATAGGCGTCTTCCATTTTATGCTCCACATGATCCATTCTCTCTTGCAGGTCTGTAACTGCTACATTGATGGGCTGGAGCAGTTTCATCATGTCTATGTGCAGGGTGTCATGTAGTGAGATTAACATCTCTTTCATGTTTGTCGTGGAGACAGGCTGGGATGATGAAGGAAAGTGTTCTAATGGAGTCTGAGTGTTTAACTCAGCAGCAGATTCTTCCATGTCATCATCTGTCTCCTGAGCATCCCCCTTAGCTTTTTTGAATTTAGCAGGGCTGCGGGTGGTAGGGCTATCTGGCGGTGACATGTCCCCTTTACCTGCTTGGTGTCTGTGTATTTCTGAAATGACCGTCGCTGCAGAGCTGCCGGAGTCCGAGGCGCTGTCTCCTTCCTCTGTAGGCCGCAGCGGCTCATCAGCGCCATCTTGGTACACCCTCCCGCCGGAGGGACTGAAGAAATCAGTCAGTTTTTGGGGGTTTGAGCGCTGGGGGCACCTCTTCCTGACTGCCCCCAGTGCTGCTGTGTCTGATGAAGCCATCCGTTCTTGTGGAATCCCGCTGTAGTCGCTTCGTCCGTCGCTCGGCAGTGTTTAGGAGCCGGAGCTATCTCACTCTGCTGCCGTCTCTCGCGCCGCCGGCCACGCCCCCTCCGGTGTGGCTGTTTCAAGATGCACAATAAGGAGGCACTTGAAGAAAGATGGACTGCATGATCGAGTCGCCAGAAAAAAGCCATTACTATGCAAATGCCACAAAATAGCCCGCTTACAATGCGCCAAACAGCACAGAGACAAGCCTCAAACCTCCTGACACAAAGTCATTTGGAGTGATGAGACCAAAATTGAGCTTTTGGCCACAACCTTAAACCTTATATTTGGAGAGGAGTCAGCAAGGCCTGTGAAACATGGGTTTGGATCGCTGATGTTTTGGGGATGTGTGAACCACAAAGGCACAGGAAATTTGGTCAAAATTGATGGCAAGATATATGCAGTATGTTATTAAAAAATACTGGAGGAACATTTGCATTCATCAGCCAGGAAGCTGTGCATGGGACATACTTGGACATTCCAACATGACAATGAACCAAAACACAAGGTCAAGTCAACCTGTCATTGACTACAGTAGAATAAAGTGAAGGTTCTGGAGTTCAATATCATTGAGCCACTCTGGGGTGATCTCAAACGTTCAGTTCATGTAAGACAGCCCAAGAATTTCCAGGAATGGAGGCTTTTTGCCAAGAGGAATAGGCAGCTTTACCATCTGAGAAGATACAGAGCCTCATCCACAAATACCACAAAAGACTTCAAGCTGTCATTGATGTTAAAGGGGGCAATAAACGGTATTAAGAACTAGGGTATGCAAACTTTTGAAGAAAATGTGAGAGAGTAGTGGGTGTGGCGCTGCCAAGAATAGCTGAAGAGCATATGTTGAAAACTGTAAGTGCTAAAACATAAAGGATCAAGTGACAGTAAATATGTGAATAAACCAAAGGTGGTATTATGTACAATATTGCCCTCTAGTGGCGAGAAAAACACAATGTGAAAGTGCTCATGCAAGTGAGCGATGAAATAAATAAAAGATATGAGACAGGGTGTGAGTGAGCAGGGTCAGTGGTGGCCCGAAGGGTCCCCTCCGTTCGTGACACAAACCCCACTCACCCCTAAGTAATGATCGTACTGAAAGAGTTAATTACGGTCTACAATCCAATCCAGCGAGGTGGCGGTATCCACATGTAAAATATAAATTTCCGTAGTGTAGGGTATCAAAACTGACAGGGCAAATTAACAAGTGTAGTAACTCACAGTGGAGAAGTCAGAAGACTGGAGCTTCCTTGCGTTCCAGGGTTCAGCCGGAAGTACGTCTGACGCTCTTGGTTCTGCCTTACGCGTTTCGTCATCAAGACGTCATCGGAGGCGGTGCTATCTCAATGTACTTCTCAGCTTAAATACACAAGCTGCTAACCCAGTAACCAATCCGATCGTTCGTGGCGGCCATATTGGTGCTCCATTCTGAGGTCTCAATCATCATCCTTCTCAGAGTATATAGCAGTTTCAATAGCGGGAAACAAATGTGTTTATTATAGAATACTATTAAAAATACTTGATAAACTTTATTAAAAAAAAAATTTCTTTGAAAGATAAAAGAAAAATTTGAGTTTAAAAAGGTTATTTAAAAAAGTTTTCTTAAAAAACCAAAACAAAAGACTAAAAAAAAAAAAAAAAAAATGTGCATGGACCCGTGAGGAGCAGTTCTGGACCCAGGGGGAGACAGCACTCATCGTGTCGAGATGGGGAAAAACTTTCATCTGTGATAAGGGGTCTATTGCAGACTCATTGTATAGAAATAAAAATAAGGATACAACAAGAGTATTTTTAGAAGCAAATCCTTCGATATAAAGGGACAATAATGTAGAAATAAGTCAACGTTAAATGAAGAGTAGAAAAAGCCATAAGGTATGAAGGTGTAAAGAAATAAAACTAAAGTAATAAACGATCATAAAAAATCAGTAGTGTGGAGCAAGTCAAACACTGAATGGAGGAGGGTCTGAAAAAATGCCTTGTAGACTAAAGTAAATAAACTTCGAAACAAACGGGGGCTGGAGATTCCAAGGCTAAGCAGTATTCTGATAACTTAATGGAGGAAGAGGAAAAAGACAAGTTGCAAGCCGAAATGTGAATGGGAAAGGGTTGTATAGAACAATGAATCGGTATTAAAAAACTATATTAGATTTTTTTTTTTTTTAACGGATTAAAAAGGCTAATAATACAAAAAGATACAATTGGGACAGTCAGGGATTGTCAAACAAATTTTGACAAAATTATGTCAAAATTAAAAATATATCAAGCGCTGAATGGAGGAGGGTCAGGAGTTGCCATACTAGTTCAATGAATCTCTGAAGTAAAAATGAAAGTGAACCTCTGGAAAGGGGCTGTGCTATAATCATTCGATGGAAGAGGGAAGGAACGAGTTGCAAGAAAAATCGTGAATGGATCAGGATGTTAAAAAAATCATATTATTTTAAAACCTTCTCATAAATCTCAGACATAGTGTTCAGGAGGGTATATGGACATATAAACGACCCCTAATCATTAGTGATAAAACAATTCAGATCTATGTCTATATTCAACCCATGAGGTTGCAAAGAATTTAAATTGTAGATCCACATAGTCTAATTTTGTGAAATCTTTGTAGTTCTATTTCCGCCCCTCCAATTTTCTTTCACATGATCTATACCATAAAATGTCATTACAGCAGGATTCCTATTGTGTACATCCCTAAAATGGCTCGAGAGGCTATGTTTTGGATATCCATTTTTAATGTTGTTCATGTGTTCTCTGATGCGTACCCACAGTGGTCTGGTGGTCCTTCCAACTTATTGTAACTGACATGGACACTCTATGATGTATGTTACGTGCGTGCTTTGACAGGTGATCAATTTATTGATTTTATATGATGTCTTGGTGGATGTGAAGGATTCCTTTTTTCGTGGTCCTGGTTTGGTGGTTCTACACGGCAGACATTTGTTACACTTGACCGCTTGCCGACCGCTGGTCGGCAATTGACGGCGACAGTGTGGCTCTATAACGCAAAACGCCGTCATACCACGGCGGCCGCGAGATCGAGCCCAGTGTCGATCTTCTTTTGTTTATAGCGACGATCAGAAATGACGCAGTGGTGATCAAATACCACCAAAAGAAAGCTCTATTTGTGGGAAAAAAGGACGCAAATTTTGTTTGGGTACAACGTCGCACGACCGCACAATTGTCAGTTAAAGCGACGCAGCGCCGAATCACAAAAAGGACTCCGGTCCTAAAGTGTGAAATCCTTCCGGGGCTGAAGTGGTTAAAAAACCCTTTCAGTTGGGGAAACATACTTACTCCCCCTGGTGGATTGATGACATTGTGCACAAGTCTACTCCTCAAATTAGGGGCCCTCCTATAAATGAATTGCGGTTTACTTGGCAGGAGGTTACTCAGTGTTCTTTATTTTAGAATGGACCAATGTTTCTTAATGATCCCTTCTATTAGTTTGTACTGTTTTTTGAACCCAGTGAGGAAAGCAAAGTCGATCGGGTTCTTTTTCTTAGTTTTCCCCTTAAACAATTCCGTTCTATCCATGTTTTTAACTTGTAATTTTAGTCTATCCATTTCCTTCCTTTTCCTTTTGTATCCTTTTTCTAAGAACCTATTAATGAGCAGATCGGCCTGGGTCTAATAGTCCGTGATCTTATTACAGTTCCTCCTCATCCTCATCAGCTGTCCCTTTGGCATGTTTCTTGTCCAGTTTGGGTGATGGCAGCTCTTGGTTGGTATATACCCATTTCTATCCGTCTTTTTAAAATATGTTCTTGTGTATAATCTGTCCTCATCCTTAAAAATCTGGAGGTCAAGATAATTTGCAGTGTCTCTGTTCCACTCCCCGGTGAACTTTATCGCATATTTGTTGTTGTTTATCTCCTCAAAGAAGTTTTTTAATTCCCTTTCCGTACCCTTCTATATGAGAAAAATGTCATCAATGTATCTTTTATAAAACCGTAAATTAGGTCTTACTGTGTTGTAGATAACTTCTTCCTCCCATTTGCTCATGAATAAGTTTGCTACACTGGGGCATATTTAGCCCCCATAGCAACTCCTTTACTTTGATTGTAGAAAACCCCATCATACCAGAAATAGTTATTCTTCATGGCCAGTTCAAGGCCTTCAAGGAGAAAATCGATTTGTTCCTGTTTTAGATCTGTGTATTCTTTTAGTGCCCATTCAGTACTCTTTAGTCCATCCTTCTGTATAATGTTAGTGTATAGGGACTCTACATCCACGGTTACCAAGAGGTCTCCCTCCTCTATTTCCAAGTCCTTGATCTCCATCATCAATTGTTTGCTATCCTGCAGGTACGCTGTGGTTTTTGGGACTATGGGTTGCAAAAAGTTGTCCAAGTATTCTCCCAATCTTGACAGAAGGGAGTCTATTCCGCTAATGATAGGTCTTCCTGGTGGTTTGGCTTGGTGTTTATGTATCTTCAGCAAATAATACATGACTGGCGTCTTAGTGGTTTTGGGTAGTAAATACTTAGCTTCTTTCTTATTAATAAAATCATGTTCCTTTCCCCTTTTTAAATATTCCTTCAGTTTCTTTTCCAATTCTTTTTTAGGGTTCCGTTGTAGTCTTTTGTATGTATCTGTTTTATTCAGTAATGTTCTCGTTTCTTCTTCATAGTCTTTCTTGTCGAGTATCACCACTCCCCCTCCTTTGTCCGCTGGACGGATGATGATGTCCTTTTTCTTTTCTAATTCTTTAATATTTTTCCACTTATTCATGAGCAAATGGGAGGAAGAAGTTATCTACAACAGAGTAAGACCTAATTTACTGTAACTGGTCTCTGACTGGTTTGAAGTGGGGGCAGCAGCCTGTACCTTTTTTCAGTCTATCACTATCCAGCAGAGCCACACCACCTTTTCCCTTCACTCTTTTATGTAAGCTTTTGATCAGGGTCATTTGGGTAGTTTCTGTTGTCGTTATGACTTAAAAAGAGTAGTTAATTGATAAAAAATTGCTTCAGCCAAACACTAAACATTAGTGAAAGAAATGTTTTTGTATTCTCATTCATATTCTCTGAAAAATGGCCAAGAAATCATAAATTCTGCCAGGGTATATAAACTTATGAGCACAACTCTGTATGTGTGACTTAAAGTTGCAGCAGCTTCAAAATAGTTCATGCACTACTTTGGTCTGACTTTCACGCAACTCAAGGGCAATAGACTTCAATGTAGACCCTCAAAAGTTGTATGCAAGTCGTACCTGAATGTTATGCAATGCAACAGGTGTGTCACAGTTGTCCATTATCACTGGTCAAAGCCATTTGTCATATCAAAGTTGCACCAATCTAAAGTTGTGTCAAAGTTGCCCTCCAAAGTTGGTGCAACTTTGGAGTCATATAAGTGTGAATGGAACCTAAAGGAAATTGAATAAGACAATTGTATAATGTATGGCCATACTTAATATTCATATTGTGCTCCAAAACAGTGTATAAACACTGCAATAATTAATACTCATCCTTTTTTCCTTATCCTTGTAAATAAATAATTCTCCACATATATGCTTATCGATATTTTTCATTCAATGTGTGCCACGTGTAGTCCACTACCTTTCACTCTGTGCTCTCACATGGAGATGCTTACTTATGTATATAAATAGGTCAAAATATGTTATCTGCAGCCATAACCAACCTAAGGGCAGGTTTATTAGTTCTAACTGAGAAGCTGACCTCAGTAGAGCGATATGGTAAGCAAAGAGACAATGCCATATTGCAGCTTGAACAGACAGCTGACACGCATGCCTTACACCTTATAGAAATGAACAGGCACATATAGGACAACCATGGCAGACATAATAATATTCGGGTGAGGGGCATTCCTGAGGCAATCCCCTTAGAGAAAATCAAGCAGGTTCTACAGAGAGTTTTCAACAGCTTGCTGAAGAGGCCCAAGGATTCATCGAATGAGTTTGTTAGAGCTCACATACTCTTAAGACCCAAGGGCTCTGATTCTTCACCCCCTAGAGATATAATTTGCTGCATGCAAAGCTTCACTCTGAAAGAGGACATTTTGGCAAAAGCCAAATCGAATGATCAAATAATCTTTAATTGCAACAATATTATCCTATTCCAGGATTTATCCCCTATTATTCTTAAAATATAGAAGGACAATCACCCCCTGCTGGAGGCCCTAAACGAGAAGAGACCTACATACTGCTGGAAGTTTCTCGTTGCCTTAAAAGTCACCAGCAATGGCAAATCATTTATACTTCATACAGTATACCTGTAGACCAACAACTGCCATTCATTGAGTTACCAGAATGGTATATGGAATTTCGACTCCAGGAACCTGCTTGCAGTCCTCCACTCCACCACAAATACTTTTAAAAAATTGGACCTCGGCTGTTTTTTTTTTTTACAAGAAACACACTTTTGCACACACCATATCCCTATTCTGATGAATAAAAAGGTTGTTAAGGCATTCCATGCTACCAACCCGACTTCTAAAACCAAAGTAGTGTATCTTATACCTGCTCCAAAGAGTCTCCATCCAACTCCCAAACGCCTTCTTCCTTACAATGAAAAAGATTAGTAGCTCCTTTATCTGGTCACATCTGGATTTTTTCCACTGCTTCATAAACGGACACCTATATTACAAAATGAGAATGGAGAAATTGATGTTTCTATAATAAGGGATATAGCTTCCTGCTAGATGACAATGAATATTCATTATGATATTATACCTTTTTAATTTTTTACACCTCTTATGTAGGCATTTACTGCTGTTCTGCTTTTTGTTGAACTATGTAGGCACCTTGTCTTAGGAGGTCCATTTCCTATTCTCTTTGTTATGTCTTCTATCTGGTTTTAGGTTAAGTAAACAGATATCGGTACAGGCTGAAGTACACCATGCAGTCGATTGTCAACCTTGCTTTCAGCCTTAAAATGGTTTAGGATGCTATACTATCTAACCTCATATGTGACATGACTTGGCAATGTGAATCAACACTGTAATGTACACAATATACACTGTGACAGTGCAGTTAGCTGTGATGGGGTATGTCACCCAGGATTTTCAACCAGACATGTTGAGGGCCTCCAGGAGGATTGTTTATTGTGGAGGTATCTGTTTTGTCAGTTTCCTCTGTGGTTTGTAAAATCCAGTTGGGGACCTGGAGCATGGAGATTTTGTAGCAATCTGGGTGGGATGAAATCTCCAGTGTTCAGACCAGAGTTTGGGAATAGCCAAGATACAGCTAATATTAGATTCAGGACCAGGGTTCTAGGCTCCACCCTCCCAAGGAATCTAGGTGTGCAAGGGAGAAGCATGCATTTCTGCACATTGCAGTCTAACAGAGGAGAAGGGGGGCCCATGACTGTGGGCTGGAGCACAAGGAAGCTGTGAAAGAGAGCGCCAGCAGAGGTACAGAGTGTGTACCACACAGGGACACTGTTACAGTGTCAAGAGGGCAGAGGCCAAAGCGTAGTGATGCTGACCAGAGAGGCAGATGGCTTGGTATTTTTCCCCTGTGTGGGAATCCTGAATGGACTCTTTGTTTTTGTTTAATACAAGTGGGCCAAGAAGCCCTTAAACAGCAGATCTGGTGTGGACTTTTCTCACTGGTGATCTCTTTACATAAGCTAAATAACTCCCAAACATAACAACACATATATGTATACTATGTTCTTTTAGCATTTATTATTACAATATTGTGTCCAAAGACAAGCTGCATGATATAGTATAAATAGTCAAACAGATTAGTACACTATTAGACTGGTGCACAGCAGTAAGACCACTTTAAAAAACTGTATACATAGACCTTAACCAGTTCTGGACCACCCCACATACATTTACTGCAGTAGGGCAGCCTTTCTGCATGCAATCACGTACCTGTACATGATTTGTGTCCGTGAGTAGGGGGCCTGGCAGTGATCGGATTTGATTCAGATCAATCATCAGGTCCAGGCCAATGATTTATGGCCTGGACCTGCTGAATGGTTCTGACGAATGGCAGAATGTTCTGTGCCTTTGTAATGTAAACACAGGCACAGGGAATGATGCAATCTTCTCTCCTAGAGTCCTTTTCAGATCCATTGTGAGAAAACATAACATCTACAGTGAGTACAAGCACTGCAATGACACCAGAACACACATTTAGGCACATTTAACCCCTTGATCGCCCTCCCCTTAACCCTTTCACACCCTGTCACAGTGTCATTAGGTACAGTGTACAGATATTTTGCTGACCACTGTATTTAGTGTCACTGATGATGCTAGATAGCATCAGTTAGCGTCAATTAATGTCAGTTCCAGATATGGTCAGGGTACCCGCCATATATTCCCTAATAAAGTTTTAACCCCCTGATAACCCCCAGTTAACCCTTTCACTGCCCTGCCACAGTATCAATAGTACAGTGTACAGATCACTTTTCTGATCACTGTATTAGTGTCATGGGTGACGCCAGATAGTGTTAGCATCAGTTAAATTCAATCCCAGACAGCATCAGATTGCCTGCCATATATTCACTAATAAATTGTATCCCTTTGATTGCCAGTAACACTAACACACACACACTATACACCTCCATTACTAGTATAGTCTGCATTGATCAATATCTTTGATCAGATCAGAACTATACTAGCGTCACCAATAGTATAGTGTTCCCAAAAATGCAGCATTAGCAAGGTCAGCCCCAACACCTGCCAGCACCTACAGGATACTGAGTGTGACAGATGAGAGTGATAGGGAGTCCTTTGTAGAGGACTCCCTACTAAGGTCAGAGGTACCCAATCCTGCTCCCCTGTTGCTGAGGTGCCACAATTCTCGTATATGCAGCAGAGTGCTACTACAAGTGCTGCTCTACCTTCTGGTGAACTGGCGGGCACCAGTGGCCTAGTACATCCTGGTCATAGACAAACCAACACTTTAGTAACACTTGGTAACGTGTCGAGTCCCATAAGTGCAGTTCAAGCTGGTGCATTGGCAGCACAAGTAGTGCTTTGCAGACACCAAGAATTCAAAGACAGGCATGTAGAGCCCACAGTGCCCTTCCTGATGTGCTTACAAATCCTAATTGGCAGCCCACAGATTCTGCAGTGCCTGTACCTCCCCCATTCACTGGCCAACTCAGAATTCAGGTGGAATTTTTTTGAGCTGTTTTTCACGAAAGATCTGTATGGATCTATTGTTGACCAAAGCAATTTATATTCTAATCAATTTATCACCGCAGACCCAAATTTGACCCTTGCCAGACAATTTGCATGGAAACCTATCACAGTTTCCGAATGTAAGACTTTTCTGGGCCTATCCCTCAGCATACTAAAAAGAATGAATTGCGGTCATATTGGTCCACTGATCCAATTCATCAAATGCCGTGTTCTCTGCTGCCATGGCCAGGACTAGATGCAAGCAAATCTTGCAGTTTATGCACTTCAGCGACAATTAACTCTGTCCTCCTGGGGGGGACCCTGAATACGATCGGCTCCACAAAATTTGGCTATACATGGAGTTTCCTGGTTTACAAGGGAAAAGATAGCAGCCTGGAGACCCTTGACTACCCAGACTACATAGGGAGCAGTGGCAAGATTGTCTGGGAATTGGTATCAACCTTTTTCAGAAAGGGGTACCATTTGTAGGTGGACAATTATTATACAAGCGTGCCGCTTTTTAGACAACTTTTTGAATTTGGAATTGGCGCATGTGACACCATGCAATCTGATTGCCAGAGCTTCCCCCAACGGCATGTAACCTCCTGAATTAAACAAGGGGAGAGAGCCTGCTTGAAATGTAGTGAATTGCTTGCAGTGAGGCGGAAGGGCAAACTGAACTTCTTCATTCTGTCTTCCATTCACACAAGTACAAAAGTCCAAACTGCAACAGCGACTGGTGTTGTTGAGAAGCCACTCTGTGTCCATGACTACAACCTTAACATGGGAGGGATGGACTTCAATGACCAGATGATGGGGTCATATTTAGTTGCCCATAAGGCCAGATGCTGGTACAAGAAAGTGTCTGTATATTTCTTCCAATTGGCTCTGTTCAATGCTTATGCACTATACAAAGTGTCAGGAAGAAGTGGATCCTTTCTAAAATTCCAGGAAGAGATGTCAACTGCCCTTTTGCATCCAGAAGGTGCTATGGCACAATTTCCCAATACAGATGCAATGAGTTGGGTGCATAAGAGGCATTTTCTGGATGTCCTCACTGGTACCCCTAACCAAAGAGCACCCAAACACGATGCTGTGTCTGTAGCAAACATGGATATAAGCAGTACACTTGCTATTTTTGTCCCCCTCCCCCGTCCTAGCCAACCTGGTCCCTGCATCCAGGACTGTTTCTGTCACTACCACACACTAGTGGATTATTAGTATAGGATACAGCAAAAAAAAAAAAAAAAAACATACATTTTTTTAACAGAATGAATAAATAAAAAGCCAAAATAGTTATTGTTTTATTGAATTAATATTATGTTCTTACTGTTTTACTGTACTTTATACTATACTGCTATACTGTAATGTTTTATTGTTACTGTGATTTATTGTTAACCATTGTTTGCTTTGCAGGTACGCCATTCTACTGTTTTAATGTATTGTATACTATACTGCTATACTGTAATGTTTTAATGTTACCGTGATTTATTGTTAACCGTTGTTTGCTTTGCAAGTATGCAGTTCAGCTGCAGCACTGATTTTTTATTCTGAAAGCAACAGGGTTTGCTTTCAGCATAAGTATATCAGTGACTTTCAGGTGATTTCACCATTCCGTGGACTCAACATGCCTCTCAGCAAATAGTTTGGGGTGTCTACTTTCTGAAAATGGGTCATTTGGGGGGCGGATTGTGCTATATTGCCAATTCATGGCCTCCAAAACTGTGATAGGTAGTGAGGAAGTGAAATGAGCAATTTATGTGCTTAGAAAGCCTGAAGGCGGCGATTGGTTTTTGAGTCACGTACGCAGCTAGACTAACAAAAAGTCTCTCACATGTGATATCCCCATACTCAGGAGAAGCAGCAGAACGTATTTTGGGGTGTGAATAAATGGTAGAACCCGTGCCCCCTAATGAGTGAATAGTTAGAGGGAAAAAAAGGACACTAGCAGCAGGCACAGCAAACTGATCAATTTGTGGTAAGGAATAGAGAGGAAATTATGCAGTGCTAGTAAAAAGAACCATATAAGTCAATAAGGTGCATGTTGGTGACCCGTGATATAATAAAATAATCACACTATAAATATAAGACAAATATCAATACTGATCAAACAAGAATAAGTCCATAGAAAGGAAACTTGAATGTGAGGATCTTCTCAATAGAATAAAGGTGACTTGTGTTAAATCAAATCCGTGAGTCCTTTAAGGGACCTATGAATGAGCGTGCTTACCAGATGCTGGTAAGAAACCAGTGGAAGATCCACAAACCAGAAAGCAGGAAGCTGATATAGATGTCCCAGATGGGGGCTCTCCAGCTGGTGGGGTATCTCTGCTAGGTGCTGGAATGGTCCTGAGTGCGTAGTTCAAATTTATTTCCACATAGTGGGAGACTCAGTGGATATGGAAGAGAAAAAAGCCCACCATAGTGTAATAATGTTTTGACATTTTATTTATAAAAAGGGATTAAAAACACTTACATAAAAATTCAGCAAATGAGCTCATCTGATTAAAGTGTTTTACAGGTACATGAGGGGAACCAAAACCCAACATGTTTCGACTCCAACGGTCGTCATCTGGGGTGCCCCCCCCCCCCTCTGTCACTGTTCCTATATATAGATAAGTAAAACATAACAATAAAGCCCAGCAGGGGGCAAAAAACTGAAGTTTTTGTTTTAATTATCGTCGGGATGGTTATATGGGATATCGCTCTCCCTCTTATCATCAACAGATGAGATCAACTAGACCTAGTAGAAGGGGGAGTTCCCACAGAGGAAGAGGATCCTACCCCAACTATCCTCATTCCAATTATCCCCACAATAACTCCTACCATGACTATGCATACGGAAGGCCAAGACCCCCCAGTACTCCCCATGCCCATAGACCTTACCCTTATTCATCTAACATATCGCCTCACTACCCGATTAAAACCTCTAACAGATTCTCTCCATATTCTCTCCACTGTATGATGGGGAACAGTACCACAATTCCTACCCCTATAACAACAGAGGAGAGGATGACCTTCAATGGTCCCCTTTTCGCTACAATCAAAATCATCCCCCTCCACCACGGGATTTTCCCAAGTTAAACCCCTCCCAAAAATGAGGCCCGGACACAAGAGAGGCTCCAGAGGGGGGAGGAAACACCAGAGACAAAAGGTTCAAAACCTAAACTTGGCTGCTGAAGTCTTTAATTTAAGTAAAAAGGCTCTGACTAATGACGAACTGATCGTTTTGAACAAAGGATTGAAATTTGCACGGCCAAAAAAACTTAACAAATTCAACACTTTTATTGACCTACACAAATTTATCAGAAAGATTAATGTTCTGAGATATCTGATCACTAATCCAAATACTAGGTCAGTCCCAATGGATAAACATATTATCCACTCTGGACTGGCCAATCCTTCGCTATTTAATCCATTGGGCCAATTGGCCCCTTCGGTCAACGTTTTTAAAGATTTGGTATTACGGGATTTGGATGAATTGAAAGTCAAACAATGACACACCCCTCTTTATATCAAAAATGGGTTTGAGAGTCTATGTAAAGATAAAGATTTGGTGATACGCCCGGCTGATAAGGGTGGTGGCATTGTGGTCCTTGACAAGAGCCAATATATAGCTGAGATGTATAATATCTTAGGTGATTCCGATACATATAAAATTTTGCCCTCAAATCCTACTAATAAATATAAGGGTGAATTAACCAAATTAGTCAATAAAGTATTTAAGGATGGCATTCTAAATAAAAAAGAAAAACAATTTCTGGTCCCGTTAGCCCCTCGAATTCCTGTACTATATTGCCTACCAAAAATCCATAAGGATGCTGTGAATCCACCTGGATGCCCTATAATCAGTGGCATTGATTCAGTAACTTCTAGGATAGGAAAATACATTGATTTCTATCTCCAACCGCAGGTTAAAAGAATGTTCTCATACTTACGGGACACCAAAGATACCATCCGCCAATTACAAAATATTCAATTGAGGGATGGCGACATTATAGCCACTGCAGGCGTTTCTTCATTGTATACATGTATTCCCCATGATCTTGGACTGCAAGCTGTTAATCATTATTTATTACAGGATACTTCCATCTCTACTCCACAAAGGGAATTCATTTTATCTTTGGTGGTGTTTGCCACCAAACATAATTATTTTTGGTTCGATAACCAATTCTACTCCCAAGAAAAGGGGGTTGCCATGGGGGCCAAATTTGCCCCAAGTTTGGCCAATCTATTTATGGCTAAGTGGGAGGAGGATGTTGTCTATGCCCAGAAAAGACCGGAATTGGTCTTCTGGGCCAGATATATAGATGACATCCTCCTCCTTTGGCGTGGAGATCCAGACTCACTCGTTGGTTTCTTTTCGTTTCTGAATTCCAACAATAGAGGTATTACTCTGTCTTTGGAGTACAGTCATGAGAATATCCATTTCTTGGATTTGGACATTACTAGAGTTGAGCGAACCCGGACTGTAAAGTTCGGGTCCGTACCGAACTTTGGGGTGTCCGGGACCCGGACCCGGACCCGGACTTTTCAAAAAAAGTCCGGGTTCGCTGGAAGGACCCGAAAAAATGTCGTAAAAATTCTAAAAAGTAATTTTAATGGTCTTGGGGCTTGGGCCTGAAAAAAACTTTTCAGGCCCAGGCCCAGGCCC
>BLSH010017738.1:7636-20348 GCA_018402905.1 Glandirana rugosa | reverse complement strand
AAAAAAAAAGTGTCACGCGGTCAGCGGCAATCAGCCGATAATGACATTGCAGCGGCCGTATTTTAAACGCCAACGAGCGAACGCGGCCGCCGCTATAACGCCTCGTCTCCAGCCAAAGAAAGCCCTAAACAACGAGCTAATTTATTAACGGGAGCGATAAGTGGAATAATTAAGGCCGTTGGTTACAAGTTAATTTAATTATAATCCGGCGGCGGCGGCGGCGTCAGCTGCCGGGGAAACAAGCGCCCCGAGCAGGCGGCGCTCCCGAAAATTCTTCTCCAGCAATAACAATAGTAATATCCTATCAATGTGCTTGCGTTAGCAGCCATTTTAACCCGCCTGCTCGGCGGGAAGGGAGATTAAACGTGCCAGCGAAAAATACGGCGCGCGTTTTTTACTCTTTTTTTTTTTTTTTTTTTACAGGGGAGCCGGGAAAAAAAGATGCGGAATTAGCAGCAGGTAATTAAAAAACATTATCTGTTCATAACAAAGCGCCACAAGCGACTTTAACGGCCGCATAAATCCAGGAGCGCTTCAGCTGGAAAAAAAATAATTGCGTAGGTGGGGAGAGGGGCCTTTATCGCCCTCGCCGGAGGTCAGCGGGCGCCGCCGTGCCGCTAAATGCTCCGCGTTCGCCCGCTTTCACCTATTTCCTGCCCATTGTTTTTTTTTTTTATTCATACAATTACATTTAATCACCGCTCGTCATTCCTTTGCGGGACTTTTATGCTTTGTTGTGTTCTTCGGTCCCCTCGCGATTTTTAACGCCTGGCGGCTGGAATTACCCGAGCGCAGTGAAATCAACGGCGAGGATCACCGCAGCCTCAAGAGAGAAGCAGAGGGTCCCAAAAATTCCAGCGCTTGTTCAGGTCACACCATGCCTTAAAACGGGGGCGCTGTGACAACGCATGGTAACGCGCCCTACGCCCCACATCTTGAACCTCATATCTGATGATGACGTGTCCTGGGCGGTGTCCTGGGATCGCAGTATTGAGACATTCTTTTCAGTGTGGGTGATCCTTTCATAAATAGAGGAGAGGTTTAGATAGGCCACCCCCAGGGCCGGCTCTACCACTAGATGGAGTAGGCGGCCGCCTAGGGCGCACTGCTGCCTAGGGGCGCCTGGCCACTGTTGATCTGTCACTGGCTGCTCAGCCTTGATTCATGTAAAAAGTGACACTGAGATAATGAGATTGTATTATCACATGCCCCCACCCCCCATGAGGCTGTATTTGATGGGCACAGATGAAGCTGTATTTGAAGGGCACAGGTGAAGCTGTATTTGATGGGCACAGGTGAGGCTGTATTGTTTGGTGCTGGTAAAGCTGTATTTGAGGGGCACAGGTGAAGCTGTATTTGATAGGCACAGGCAAGGCTGTATTGATTGGGCACAGGTGAAGCTGTATTGATTGGGCACAGGTGAAGCTGTATTGATTGGGCACAGGTGAAGCTGTATTTGATGGCCACAGGTGAAGCTCTATTGATTGGTGCTGGTGAAGCTGTATTTGATGGGCACAGGTGAGGCTTTATTGATGGGCACAAGTGAAGCTTTATTGATTGGGCACAGGTGAAGCTGTATTGATTGGGCACAGGTGAAGCTGTATTTGATGGGCACAGGTGAGGCTTTATTGATGGGCACAGGTGAAGCTGTATTGATTGGGCACAGGTGAAGCTGTATTGATTGGGCACAGGTGAAGCTGTATTTGATGGCCACAGGTGAAGCTCTATTGATTGGTGCTGGTGAAGCTGTATTTGATGGGCACAGGTGAGGCTTTATTGATGGGCACAAGTGAAGCTTTATTGATTGGGCACAGGTGAAGCTGTATTGATTGGGCACAGGTGAAGCTGTATTTGATGGGCACAGGTGAGGCTTTATTGATGGGCACAGGTGAAGCTGTATTGATTGGGCACAGGTGAAGCTGTATTGATTGGGCACAGGTGAAGCTGTATTTGATGGCCACAGGTGAAGCTCTATTGATTGGTGCTGGTGAAGCTGTATTTGATGGGCACAGGTGAGGCTGCATTTGATTGGCACTGATCAGGCTGCAATTCATTGACACTGATCAGGCTGGGCTGGGAAAAGGGGGTGGGGTCAGAGGTGGAGCCAAGGGGGCGGCAAAATGAGGTTTCGCCTAGGGTGTCAAAAATCATTGCACAGCCCTGGCCACCCCAATAAGAGGTCAGGGTCTGGATGGGACCACCTGGACACTTTGGCATGCATTGCTAATTGCAGCTATAGCATGCCGCAACGCATGGATGCCATGCCATGCCAACCCATGAATTAGCTTGTTATAGCACTTGCAGGATCCCTGCTGGATCTTCCAGGATCCCTAAGACTTCCACCACCACCGGAATTCCTAGTCATTATCCTGGCCGTGTCCTCTGAGCAGAGGGATATCTGGGAGCAAAAGCACTTAACTGCCATTTGCTGACCTGGACTGACCTGACTACTCTTTTGTTTGTCTCCTGCCTAGACCTCTACTCAGACCTAAATACCCTATATTTTGCCTGCTTACTGCCATGACCCATGCCTGGATTCTCTTACCTACTATTCTCATGTCTACTGCCTACCATGACCTTTGCCTGGACCTGGCTCTTCTCTTGTCAACTGCCTGCTGTGAGCTCTCCCTTGACCTAACAACTCTCTTACAATCTGCCTACCATGACCTCTGCCTGGACCCAGCTCTTATCTACTGCCTGTCATGACCCCTGCCTGGACCTGATTTTTCTCTTGTCTACCACTTGCCATGACCTCTGCCTGGACCCAACTACCCCCTTTTCTACTGCCTGTCATGACCTTTGCCTGGACTCAACTATTCAATTGTCTATCGTCGGCCATGACCTTTGCCTGGGCCAACTACTCTTTTGTATACCACCTGTCATGACCCCTGCCTGAACCTGACTACTCTACTGTCTATCGTCTGCCATGACCTCTGCCTGGACCCAACTATTATCTTGTCTACCGCCTGCCATGACCTTTGCCTGGACTCAACAACTCTCTTGTCTACCACCTGTCAGGACCGCTACCTGGAACCAACTACTCACTTGTCTACCGCCTGCCATGACCTCTGCCTGGACCCAACTACTCTCTTGTCTACAGCCTATCAGGACCGCTGCCTGAACCCAACTATTGTCTTGTCTACAGCCTGCCAAAACCTCTGCCTGGACCCAACTACTCACTTGTCTACAGCCTGTCATGACCTCTGCCTGGACCCAACTACAGTCCTGTCTACTGCCTGCCATAACCTCTGACTGGACCCAACTACCCTCTTATCTACTGCCTGTCATAACATCTACCTGGACTAGGGTTGCCACATCATCCCTTTAATCCAGGACACATATGAATTACACAGGTTGTTCTGAGGCTAATTTAATGCAGCTAAGGCACCAAGTGAGTTTAATTACCCCCTTAATCAGCCACAGAACCTGTGCAATCAATATGTGTGCCACAGAACAACCGGGGTAATTAATGTGTGTCCTGGATTAAAGGGATGATGGGGCAACCCTAACCTGGACCCAACTACAGTCCTGTCTACCATCTGCCATGACCTCTGCCTGGACCCAACTACATTCTTGTCTACCATCTGCCATGAGCTCTGCCTGGACCCAACCACTTTACTGTCTACCATCTGCCATGACCTCTGCCTGAACCCAACTACTCTCCTGTCTACCATCTGCCATGACCTCTGCCTGAACCCAACTACTCTCCTGTCTACCACCTGCCATGACCTCTGCCTGAACCCAACTACTCTCCTGTCTACCATCTGCCATGACCTCTGCCTGAACCCAACTACTCTCCTGTCTACCACCTGCCATGACCTCTGCCTGGACCCAACTACATTCTTGTCTACCACCTGCCATGACCTCCACCTAGACTCACGGTACCCTGTGGTTTGGTGCGGTGCAATTTTAAAAATCATGGCTGCAATATTTTTTGCATTTTTCTTAAGCACAGTGAAATGAATAGGCTGCCAAAAACGCAAAGTGTGGGAATTCACAAAAACGCACGCGTTGCACACACTTTATAGCTGTGAAAGAACCCTTAGGCTGCATTAACACCTAGCATATTTCAAACACGTTTTTCTTTTGGCATTCAACGCCCATAGGGCAGCCATGGGTTTCAATAGGATGCCCTGCATGCGGCAAAGTAGCTCTTAGCGCTTTTTAACTCATTCTGATTTTGTTACCTCTCGTTTTACCGCATTTATTGTGCGTTTTGGCGCACGGCAATACACACGTCTGCCTGCTGGGTTTGAGATGCCAATGGCAATTAATGGCCCCACAAGTGCAACGTGCGTTTTCCACGTGTTCGGGGAACCCGCCAGGAAACACGCGTTTCTGGACCGCGCAGATGTGGGCGGACCTTATTGGTTTCAATGCAAAATTTTGGTTCTGATTGGAGCACACCCCATGACGGAGAGGCGGGGGGTTGACCTTTAACTCCCAGCTCATACAACGCGTTCTCCATTTATTAACCCTTCCGCATCCAGCGCGGCGCTTATTAAAGGCCGCTCCTTGGCGGTGATTTATCCCGCAGCGGGACTTCTCGACAGAGTGATACATTCATCTCATAAAACGAGGATTTGGAGCAGCTTACGCAATAAACTGATTTACTTATTACGGTATAAATCTCCATCTCGCCGTCCTCCTACGAGCAATGTGCCTGAGCGCGCGCGTTAGAGGTGCTCCCGGCGTGCGATTTGTGCGTGCGGCGGGTGAGCCTCGGCGCTGTAACGCATTAGCCTGTTGTGTTTCTGCAAAGATTATGGAATAAATCACGGCCCCGGCCGCGTAAAGCCAGCGAGATGAGCGCTGTGAAGTACGGAATAAATCAGGACGTCCCAGGGTCTAATCTACGTGCGGATTTCCTCTGCCCCCCCCTCCCCCGCTGCAAATCCCTCATTGTCATTGGTAGTCAAACAGAACAAGGTTACGCGGCGGCGAGTGAACAATAGGCGATATTTACGGGACGCGCTTCGCCATCAATAGTCCATGTTACAGAGCTCTGATGCTGCAAGATAATCAGCTTTATCACTGTAGCGTTTAATTGCAGGCATTACGCGGGATGGATCGCCTCGGTCCCCTAATCAGGGTTGGTTGTACAAGGTTATAAAATCAGAGCGCGTGTGCTTTTCCTTAAAGTGGACCTGTCTTTGGATACAAGTGCGACATGCTATGCAAAAATGCCTTCATTTGCTTTTCTCTCTGGAAGGACGGCACCATCTTTGTTCAGGGGTCATCCAAGATCTCCATCTACTTCCTAAACTGGCATGTCAGGTCAGAGGTGGAATAGGACCTCTATGACTAAGCCTCTAGGGTGGGGTGAAACGCGTCAGTTGAGCATGGCCTGGGAGGAGCCTGGGCTGAGGCCACTCTTCAAAGATGGGGCTATCTGGTGTGCGGCATCTCCACATTCTTGATACAGGCAACTTCTGGGTGAGTTTTTCCGGATGCACGAGTTGTGGATCACCAGAGCGGGCATCCAATACAGGTCTCAGATGGCACGCCATGAAAATCCCGGTTTCTTTGCTGTGGTCCTTAGCGGCATTCAGGAAGTTCTGCGCCAAGATTCGAAACGCATTTCCCAAAGAGCTTCAACACCCAACATCGCTCAAATATTCCGTGGAGGCATTCACACCGGAACGAGGACATTCCCCGGTCCCTCGAAACTTGAGGAGGCACATGGGCTTCTCTGGGGCAAAGATTTGGTCCCTATGAACTTCAGCGCCCGAAAAACACCAGAAAACGCACGCCATGTGTGTTTTTTTTTCTTCCCCTAATAACTAGCTTTTCATTGGCCCTTAAAAAGTGGCCAGAAGCCTCTAGATGACATCAAACCAAAATATGGCGGCTTGAGGAGCACTGCCAGAAGAGAAGAGGATCTCAGCAGGACAACGTTGGACTCGCTGGGTGGTTAAGTATCTGAAATTCAATCTCACCACCAGGTAAGTAGGGGTTTAAAAAGAAAAAGGAGTGGAGGGTGAAAATCCGCTTTAAATATCGCTCTTTAAGTATCATCATCAAATGACAATACAGAGTTAAAACCCCCACTTCCTCCCTTTGTGTTTGAGTATGGGGTACATAGATGTCACTGCTATCCCCTCCCCTTTGCTTACAGGGCCATGGATTCCCGGTGAGGTCAGCAGCTTCCTTAGGAACCAGTGACAGCTGTCATCTATAGAAGCAGCATGTGTGGACCTGGATCTGAACCTACGACCTCTGCTGTGTCTGGCAGTATCTCTTCTTGCTGAGCCCCCTGAAATGCTGGACAGCTCCCTGCCTGATTCCTTGTGTCTTGTTTGTCTTGAGCCTTGAACTCTTTGCTCCTCCCATGAACTTCTTATTTAAGCTATGCCTTTGCATTTCCTGTTTGCCATATCATTGTGCTCTCTCTCCAGCCAATATCTCGCTCTTGTCTTTCCTAGTGCCGTCCGCATCTTCACTACCACTTGTTACCAACCGTAGGCCTGTTCCTCGACAACACTTCCATTTGAGCCCAACCCGCAACCACTTGTTTCCAACCTTTGTCTTGTTTACTGACTACGCTTCCACTTGATCCCAACCTCTAACTACTTGTTACTTATTTTAGGCCTGTTCCTCGACTACGCTTCCCCCTGGTCCCACCCTATGACCACTTGTTACCAACCTTTGGCTTGTTTACTGACTACGCTTCCACTTGATCCCAACCTCTAACTACTTGTTACTTATTTTAGGCCTGTTCCTCGACTACGCTTCCCCCTGATCCCACCCTATGACCACTTGTTACCAACCTTTGGCTTGTTCCTTGGCTACGCTTTCGCTTGATCCCAAACTGTGGCCATGTGTTACCGACCTTTGGCTTATTCCTTGACTATACTTCCACTTGATCCTAACCTGCAACCACTTGTTATAGGCCGTTGGCTTGTCCCTTGGCTATGCTTCTGCTTGATTCCAACCTTCAATCACTTGTTACAGGTCTTTGGCTTATTACTCAACTACGCTTCCGCTTGATCCCAACCTGTGATCACTTGTTACTGACCTTTGGCTTGTTCCTTGGCTATGCTTCCGCTTGATCCCAACCTGCAACCACTTGTTGATAACCTTTGGTTTGTTCCTTGGCTATGCTTCCACTTGATCTCAACCTTTAACCACTTGTTACCGACCTATGGCTTGTTCCTTGACTATGCTTCCGCTTGATCCTAACCTTCAACCACTCGATATGGGTCTTTGACTTGTTCCATGATGACGCTTCCGCTTGATCCTAACCTTCAACCACTCGATATGGGTCTTTGGCTTGTTCCATGACTACGCTTCTATTTGGTTCCAACTTCAACCATGCATTACCGACTTTTGGCTTGTTCCCAACCTTCAACCACTCGATATGGGTCTTTGGCTTGTTCCATGACTATGCTTCTGTGTGGTTCCAACTTTCAACCACGCATTACCGACCTTTAGCTTGTTCCTTAACTAGGCTTTTGCTTAATCTCAACATTGGTATAGACCTTTGGCTTGTTCATTGACTATCTTTCCACATAATCCCAACCTTCAACCACTCATTACTGACCTTTGGCTTGTTTACTGACAACCCTTCTGCTTGATCCCAATCTACTACTGCACCCCGGCTTGCTCACCTCCTGGTGGGGCAATCCTGAGGACCGCAACCTGGTACTACCACAAAGCAAAATCCATCCCCACCATCAGGAGCTCTGGTGAACACAGGTTAGTGCTTAGACCCTGCACCTTAGGTGAGCCCATGTCATCCACCATGGTGACCAGGTTGTGTACTTATCCTGCTGGTCAGTGGGAACCTTTCTACTGCTATAGCTACTGGTCTCCAAGCCTGACCTCTGACTATCGCACAGTGGAAGTACCACTTATGAGGCTTGGCTTCATAAAAGTTCAGTCCAAACCTAGGCTCAGATCAAACCATTGGCCCATTCCTAGATCTGAAACATGAAGGGTGCAAGTTCTTAGATCAGTGTTTTAGGGGCAACGCTCTGCCGGCTGGGGTGTCCTTGGGGATCTCCACTGTGGTCAGTAGATGGAGCATTTCCAGCTTGCAGATCCACAGGCTCTGGAAACGGTGTTCCCGCTACACTGGATTAACAGCAATGTGGTCACCTGGGCCCCGCTAGTTGGGTAAAACCTCAGACAAAACTGTACACATTCCTGAATTCTCGGGTATAATTGTTCCGTGTTCACAAAGTGTTTGATGAACATCAGCCGCCCTCCCCGCTCTGCAGTCTCAGGATGTCTCCATAAGATGTATGCAGAGGAGGTGACACACTTTCTCTCTTAATTACTATTGTGTGCATTCATGAGTCCACGTGCCGCGTTGACACTAATGCAGCGGAGCAGCGTGCGCAATTACAGCCCCTCTGCTTAGCATGAATTATAGATTGAGGTGTAACCTACTTTCTGAGGAGCCTAAGAAGGTGTTTAAAGGGCAGCAACACTCTGAAAACCTCTCGGATCGCAGTGATAGCGCAAATAGAAGCTCTTACCTGGTCGTTGACTTTGCTTTGAGCGCTGCCAAGACTTGTGCCAGCACCGCCTTGTTTGTATTGAACGTGACTGAAGTCTGCACTGCACCTGCAGACCAGGACTGAAGTCTGCCCCACTGTCACCTACCTGATGGTTGAGCCTGGCTTATGCGGGGGCAACCTCACTTGCGGCCCTGGTTCAAGAGCCCCTGGTAGTGAAGACAGGGAACTCTGGAGCACAGGGGGGCACGAGGGCTGGACTTGGTCACTGATGACAGGTGATGGTCCACCGAAGCTTGTGCAGGTAGAAGGTTGGTGATACAGGCCGGGTCGGTAACAGGCTGGCGGTGCGGTACAAGTGGTTCGGGCAAGCGGATAGTCGGGTACAGGCAGGGTCGGCAACGTGCAGGCAACAGAAGGTTCAGAGGATCAGGCAGAGGCGTAGTCGGAGGCAGGCAGAAGGTCGGGACAGGCGGCAAGCAGGCAGGTCAAACAGGAAGCTGGGGTCACAGGTGCAGGAAGTCTCTCAGGGTAAAGCTGGGGTCACAGGAGCCAAAATGCTGTAGAGCGGACAGCACCGGCTGCAGGGCTCTGCAGACTGAATAGGGCCATCAGGTGCCGTTTCCGGCACGTGCGCGCGCACCACCGCGGAAACACTGGAAGACACTTTTCCTAATGCCCACACTTCATGTGGTGTGTTCACTGCCAGGAGCCACGCATGTGTGCTGCACTGAACCCATGAAATCCCTGCACAATCTGATTACTGGAAGCACGAAGCCGCTGCAGACATTTAGCTCCGCCCTACCCATCCCCCAAAACATCAGAAGTGCTTCCAGAAAGCAAACCAGGAAAATCTGGAGGAGTCCCTAATGGGTGGCTTCTTCTCAGCCCGAGTCTGGAGACCTCTCTACACTTAGATAGCAGCTACTTGTTTACAGCAATTTGTGGTCTGTTCTCCGGTGACTACAGGAGTGCAGTGCAGTGAGATTTTCAATCATGGAGGATTAGCATCCCATGTGGGTGTTGCCTAGAGGGGTCTGCATGGAAAAACAGCCTGCCTAGAAACGCCCACTCCTCCGGACTGACACCCCACCCATCAAGGCATTTTTATATTTGCATAACTCCTCCCAAGAGGAGCTGCCGGTTTACAGCAATTTGTGATCTGTTCTCCGGTGACTACGTGAGTGCAGTGCAGTAAGGAAACCATCATTTCTGGCTTCTGGTACATCAGATTAAATTGAATTTAACAATTTCACTGTATACTGCGAGCGTCTCACAATGTGCATCAAAAACTGCCGCAAGTCCGACAGAGTGTACCTCAATTTCTGGCTGGAGGACATCCAGAATTAACTAGAACCCCCCCCAGCCTGACTATCCCTGGCCCCATCCCTTTCTTTCATTGGATTTCAGTTCTTTCAATTATAAAGGCTCAGCATCACATGTGGGCGTTACCCAGGGCGGTCTGCATGCAAATAAAGGTAGCGCAGTGGCTTAATGCTTAGCACGGGGGTCCTTTGGTTTGGCTTCCAACCAGAACCTGTTTTCTCATTGGATTTCAGTTCTTCCAATCATGGAGGCTGAGCACCACATGTGGGTGTTACCTAAGGGGGAGGGGGTCTGCATGCAAATATATCCTGCCTGGGAATGCCCACTCCTCCACACTGACACCCGCCCATCAGGACATTTTGATATTTGCATAACTCCTCCCAGGAGGAGCTGCCTGTTTACAGCAATTTCTGTTCTGTTCTTCTGTGACTACATGAGTGCAGTGCAGTAAGGAAACCATCGCTTCTGGTACATCAGATTAATAAGTCTATTAATATGGCAATTTCACTGCACACTGCAAACTTCTCACAATGTGCATCAGAAGCTGCAACAAGTCAGATAGCGTCTGCCTCATTTCCTGCTTGAAGGACGTCCAGCATCATTTACGCTTTTGTCCCCAGCCTGACTGTCCTGGGGCCCACACTGTTTACTCATTGGATTTCAGTTCTGTCAATCACAGAGACTCAGCATCACATGTGGGCGTTAACTATGCAAATGCAGCCTGCCTAGGAACGCCCACTCCTCCAGACTGACACCCCACCCATCAAGGCATTTTGATATTTTCATAACCCCTCCCACTGCTTGCTGCTCCACCCCTTCATTAGATTTCAGTTCTTTCAATCACAGAGGTTCAGCACCACATGTGGGCGTTAACTATGCAAATAGAGCCTGCCTAGGAACGCCCACTTCTCCAGACTGACACCCCAGCCATTAAGGAATTTTGATATTTGCATAACTCCTCCCACTATTCATAGCATGTCCACAGTCTCTGCTTGTTTCCCTCCAATCACGGAGGTTCAGCGCCACATGTGGGCGTTACCTATGCAAATACAGCCTGCCTAGGAACGCCCACTCCTCCAGACTGACACCCGCCCATCAAGGCATTTTGATATTTGAATAACTCCTCCCACTGCTTGCTGCTCCACCCCTTCATTAGATTTCAGTTCTTTCAATCGCAGAGGTTCAGCACCACATGTGGGCGTTACCTATGCAAATACAGCCTGCCTAGGAACGCCCACTCCTCCAGACTGACACCCGCCCCATCAAGGCATTCTGATATTTGCATAACTCCTCCCAAGAGGAGCTTCCTATTTACAATAATTTATGTTCTGCTCTCTGGTGACTACAGAGTGCAGTGCAGTACCGAAACCATCATTTCTGGCTTCTGGTACATCAGATTAAACAGTCCATTAATATGGCAATTTCACTGCACACTGTGAGCTTCTCACAATGTGCATCAGAAACTGCAACAAGTCCGAGAGCACTGCCCGGTTTCCTTGCTGGAGAACACCCAGCCCTTACATCCCCAGCCTGGCTGTTGCTGGGCCCGCCCTGTTTACTCATTGGATTTCAGTCCTTCCAATCATGGAGGCTCAGCATCACCTGTGGGCGTAACCTATGCAAATACAGCCTGCCTAGGAATGCCCACTCCTCCAGAATGACACCCCACCCATCAAGGCATTTTGATATTTGCATAACTCCTCCCAGGAGGAGCTGCCCGTTTACAGCAATTTGTGGTCTGTTCTCTGGTGACTACATGGGTGCAGTGCAATATGGAAAATATCATTTCTGGCGTCTGGTACATCAGATTAAACAGTCCGTCAATATGACGATTTTACTGCACACTGTGAGCTTCTCACAATGTGCAGCAAATGCTGCAACAAGTCAGATGGAGCTCCGCCCCCATATCCTGGAGCTCTTTTGCCAACAGCCTGACTGTCCCTGGCCACGCCCTGTTTACGCTTTAAGGCTCAGCATTACATGTGGGCGTTACCTATGCAAATACAGCCTGCCTAGGACTGCCCACTCCTCCAGACTGACACCCCACCCATCAAGACATTTTGATAGAAACATAGAACAATGACTGCAGAAAAAGACTGAGTAGTCCATCGCGTCTGCCCTTGATATTTGCATAACTCCTCCCACTTCTTGCATCAGGACAGAGGGTTCTGGAGAGGAGAACTGCCAGCCCCTCCCACCAGCCACCACCTGCCTGCATTGCATAGAGAAGCACAGAGACCCGGTGATGACAGCAAGGTGTTTGACAATGGAAAGATTATATAGAAAAATGTCATTGAGCGGGGGAGGGGGGGAACCAGGGAAGGGGAAATATAAGCGGATTACACTTCGGCTTTAATGAGCCTGCCAATCCCTCTCAGGACGTGGCGTGGCGCACATAGCGGTGGCACACACTGCGCGCTCGGTGAATGGATGCCATGCTCCGGGCACAGACTCCAGCGTGCCGCTTCCAGCCGCTCTGCCCAAGCGCCATGTGCCGGGCCCCCGTACCGCCTCACAGAATGTTCTATGGCTTGTTTGCCGCGCGGAACGTTCCGTGTTTGACACGCAGGCCTCTCTCTCCGTGCCGCGGCGCCCTCCGATAAGCCGTAATTTGGGCGCGATCCAGATGGAGTTTAATGATTTTCCGAGCGTTGCAATGTGACACAAGGTCAGCGCCTGCGAAATAAAAATTGCCGAAAGGTGATTCTCCGGCTTCTCGCGGCTAAGGAGGCCGAGATAAGAACTAAATAATTCACGCTGATGAGGTGAGAACGCCACTCGCTGCTGCAAAGCGTTCTCTGCTAAATCAATAGCAGGAAAGTCTGCGCTCTATGCACTGTCTGTGTACACTGGACCGCTTCCCGGGAGGGGGAGGGGCGGCCTGGGCTCCGGGGGGCGCAGCTTGGGCTCCGGGGGGGGGCAGC
>BLSH010017717.1:124164-174520 GCA_018402905.1 Glandirana rugosa | reverse complement strand
ACACACCTACTTTTACGGAACAACTCAGTTTCTTTGTAAGTGAGGCCTCACTAAAGATCTAGAAATTCTGACCCCACCATCTGAATGTCACATCTGAAATCGAGACTCATCAGACCAGGCAACGTTTTTCCAATCTTCTGTTGTCCAATTTTGGTGATCCTGTGTGAATTGTAGCCTCAGTTTCCCGTTCTTAGCTGACAGGAGTGGCACCCGGTGTAGTCTTCAGCTTCTGTAACCCATCTGCTTCAAGGTTGGATGTGTTGAGCATTCAGAGATGGTATTCTGCATACCTTGGGTGTAACGAGAGGTTATTTGAGTTACTATCTCCTTTCTATCATCTGTCTCCCCATTCTCCTTTGACTCAACAAGGCATTTTCATCCACACAACTGCCTCTCACTGGATATTTTTTCTTTTTTTTAGACCATTCTCTGTAAACCCGAGAGATGGTTGTGTGTGAAAAGCTCAGTAGATCAGCAGTTTTTGAAATACTCAGACTGACCTATCTGGAACCAACAACCATGCCACATTCAAAGTCACTTAAATCCCCTTTGTTCCCCATTTTGATGCTCGGTTTGAACTTTAGCAAGTCATCTTCACCATGTCTAGATGACTAAATGTATTGAGTTGCTGCCATGTGATTGACAGATTAGCAATTTGTGTTATCAAGCAATTGAACAGGTGTACCTAATAAAATGGCCAGTGAGTATATTTGTATATAAACACATATATATATATATATATATATACACAGTGTAGCTGTCCCTTTAACTGTAAAAATCACACGTAAACAATAAAATAAAATACATATCAAGAAGCTTCATGCAGCAAAAGAAAAACTCAAATTGTCAAATCAAGTCCATAAATATAAGTCCATATAATAATAAATGTGTGTCCCAACACCATAAAGTTCTTATCGACCTTCTTATGTTAAGGGGTCAGCCTGTTGTGGTGAGTATGCATTTTTTTCTTGTGTGGTGGCACATATACCTGAATGCTTGGAGGAGTGAAGAGGAGTTTTATGAATAGTTTTTATGATGATGGGATACACATTATTATTCTATGGACTTATATTTATGGACTTGGCTTGATTTGATAATTTGAGTTTTTCACTGCTGTGTGAAGCTCCTTAGTTTGTATTTTCTTTTATTTTCATTCAATGAATGACATTGAGTCGGCTGTACGTCATTGCCCTAGACCAGCTTCCAGACAGTGACAACAGTGTGGGTTGCCACAGCTGCTCGTGGGCTCCATCAAGGGTACATGAGACTTTAGTGACAATGAAGGAGAGCAATGGGAGACCCCATAAAAGGAAGTATGGCAGGATCACCATTTATTATTCAAAAGAAAGCTGTTGATTTAAAAAGATGCAAAACAACTTCAACCCACATCGTTGGAAGCATGTCACCCAAGAAAAATTCAGGTGCTACTTTTGGGCGACATGCTTCCCACGATGCGGGTTGCCACTATGGCAGCGAGATTTATCGCGGGACAATCATGGCAGACCCGCACCGCGATTTTTAGGTGTCATTCAAATGAATGGCATCTCAAATGCAAGTCCCGCGATTTGTCATTCACACATCGGCAATTTCAAATCGCGGGCATAATCGCGGTAAATCTGACCGTGATCCAAAACGCTGATGTGTGAATGCAGTCCAATGCCTTGTACACACATTAAGATTATCCAATGATAAAAATTGCTTTTGGAATAATTTTACAATAGTCTGATCGTTAGTACAGAGCTTTCGACAGCCGATCACTACAGTCCGTCCAGCAATATCCTAAGGGACAAACACGAAAAGTTTGCTCGGACGATAGCCCAGTGAATGATAATCATTTAATCAGTACAGTATTGTCTGCTAAAAATCGATAGGCAAACACTACGCGTGATCGGAAACAGGAAAATAACCCGGAAGGAGATGGGAGAACGTAAACCATGTCTGTACCGTGAAAATGCTCCAACATAGGAACAGAAAATCGCTTGCAATCTTTCTCTGCAATCAATGAATTTACAATCAATCAATGCAATCAATGAGTTATGAGAGACATATAGCTGCAAAGGGTGGGCCAACTCAATATTGAACCCTACAGACTAAGACTGGGAATCCATTAAAGTTCAAGTGCGTGTAAAGGCAGTTGTCCCAATACTTTTGACAATATTGTGTATGTACTAAGTGTAAATAATAAAAAAGATATAGTGCTATCAAAAATAAAAATAAATAAATAAAAAATATTCTCCTCTTGTATATCAAAATATTTTGTAGATGTGTAAAAAATCTCCACCACCAGCAAAGGTCGTTTGACTCGTGAGGCCACCACCAAATGGGAAGAGTACACACTTATCAGCTGTAATGTGACCATCTAATTAAAGAGAAGTCTGCACTTTCATTAGAGCACCCAGCCCTGGATAGCCTAATGGCAACGACTCTGAGCTTCCCCACTGGCGGATGGGATGATAATAACTGGTTCTCAGATGGGCATCGCCGCCCATATATATAATCACACTCCTTTGCACCTCTTGTGCTTCCCTATTGGTCACTAAGGCCTCCAACCATGTTTAGGAACCATTGGCAAGATGTGGAAGGGGGGAAGATCTAACTGACACATTGACATTTTTTAATATTAGATGACACCAGATGTTTGGGCTTCTTGGGTACTTGGAAAGATGTTTAGGGTGCCAAAAATGCATACATAGTAGTGCTGTACTTGAATTTTTACCAATGAAATGGCTCATCTACTATAGCTCTCCAGAAAAGTTATAAGCCTTTAATATGCCTATGAAGACTTTAGGGAGCAAAATCAAGCAACGCCAAAGTCCTCTGCACCTATTTTGCTTCCCTATTGGTCACTCAGACCACCAATCATATTTAGGAACTGTTCTGCCTCTCCAATCTAAGCATTGAAAGTGTGATCTCTGTAACTTACAGTTGTGATAAGATATCAATAACCCCGCAATCTTAGCTAAATTAGCAGACAGTGACTCAATCCAGACGACACCTTGAAGATCTTTTGAAGTTTAATACATAAATTGTGAAGATCATACAACAATGAACATGGATAGGTCAAAAGATCAGAATGTGATCCACTCCATGAGACATGAGGCTGAGACGCATTACTGGAAAAAAAATGAACAAAGGGTGGCGCTATCTATACAGAATGAAACTTAGCTAAGGGAAGGGAAGGAGCCAGGAGCAGAAGAATACATATAACATTTAAAGGCATATTACAAAGCATGTGAAACATGACAGGAACCAATGGCAAAATATGGAAGGGTGATGGTCCAACTGACACATTGACATTTTAATATTAGGAAGCACCAAATTGTTGGGCTCCTTGGGCATTTAGAAAGATGTTGAAGGTGCCAAAAGCTTATACATAGAAGTGCTGTACATGGTTTTTACTAATGAGAGGTTTACTAACAGAGCTATATTGTTAGTACAGCTTAGACTTGTGTGTGGAGTTTAGGTCTGCTTTAACTTTCCAAGGCCATGATTTAGAATCGCATGACTCAATAGTTTAAACAATAAATTCCAAATTTTTTACATTTTGTATAATGCTAAAACACATAACATCCATCCCTCAAATGCTCCTCGACGTTATTAAGCTGAACAGGTAATAAATAACACAATATCATTTCGCTGGTAGCCGGTGTAACTCTATCCATAAGAGAGCCTTCAGTTCTGGAAAATGTTCAAACCAGATTTTCTGTATTAAAACATGAACCAGCTTCAGATCTTTCTCTTCTTTTAAAGAAATACACAAATTGTTGTATTGAGGCAGCAAGTTCCACGTTATACAGCCGATTCTGCACATTATAGCCGTGAGGATCCAAACAAAGGATTTCCCACCTTCCATACTCAAAGCGCTGAGCACTTTAAATCTGAGAAGCATGAAGATGTATGATGGGTTTGTGAAACAAGAATCTGAGAAAAGGGAAATTCCGACTGCATTTAGGCCCCTTTCACACTGGAGCGTTTTACAGACTCTATTTAGCTAAAAATAGCGTCTGTAAAGCGCCTCAAAAGTCCCCCCCCCATCCACCCCAATGTGAAAGCCCTGAGTGCTTTCACACTGGGGCGGTGCGCTAGCAGGACGTTACAAAAAGTCCTGCAAGCAGCATCTTTGGGGCGGTGAGGGGGGCGGTAATTTACCGCTCCTCTACCGCCCCTGCCATTGAAATGAATGGCAAGCGCTGCCGAAGCGGCTGCACACCGCCTCGGTAGCGCTGAGTGCCGGCACTTTTAACCCCGTTTTAACCCCTTGTGGGGGGTTAAAAGTGCCGCACACCCGCCTGCATAGCGGCGCCATAGCGCCGCTATAACAGTGCTAAATCCCTGCTGAGACTAGCGGGGATTTACCGCTACCGCCCGCCAGCCCCAGTGTGAAAGGGGCCTTAAAGTTGAACAACGATGTACTATAAACCTCATTTAGTCCTTTCCCACAAAAACTGTTAAAGCTGAACTCCAGACAAATATAAAATATGCAAATAATGCACCTCTGTAATCATTAATACATCATTTAATACATTGTTTGAGCCCTTTAGATTGTAAGCTCTATGAGCAGGGCCCTCCTATTCCTTCTGTATTGAACTGTATTGTAATTGTACTGTGTCCCTTCTTTATTGTAAAGTGCTGCGCAAACTGTTGGCGCTATATAAATCCTGTATAATAATAATAATAATAATAATAATGTAAATACCTGAGCTCAGACTGTGAGATAAAGAAGCAGCAAAAAGAGCCAATTAGCTTTGTTAACAAGGAACAATCTGATTGGAGGAGAAGGCAGAGTGACATAGCACTCTGTGATCATCTCTGTGCTGCTTTCACTGTCCAGTCACAGGCTTGGGCCTGGTACATGGCAGTCTGGGTGCAGAGGAAGTGGGCTAAATAATACTTTATAATAATAATATTCTAGATTGTAAGCTCTAACGAGCAGGGCCCTCTGATCTTGTGTTTTAAAGAGCTGCGCAAACTGTTGGTGCTATATAAATCCTGTATTATAATAATAATAATAATGCAGCGCCCCCATAGTGAATAAGTGCTTTTTGTAATACATTTTTGCTCGGAGAGGCAAATTTAGTCAGGCCTGACAACAAGTGCAGGCCTGAATGTTTTGATCTGGGCTGGGAGGTGGCCCAGGGAGAGCTGGAGTTTGCAGGAAGGAACACCCCTTGGTTACTACTCCCCTTTGTTTCCAGAAGGCTCTGGAAAAGGGGGTGGATGAGGAGGTGTAACTACCTGAAGTATGTTAACCGGTTCCCGACCGCGCGCCGTCTTTTCACGGCGGCAGTCGGGGAGCCCTGCGCGATTCGCCGTAAATAAGCGGCGATTCGCATTTGGCCACCAGGGGGCGCGCGCGCACCCGCCGCACTCCTGGGGAGTGTGCCCGCGGCTCGGGCGGACCCGATGTCCGCCGGCGAGCCGCGATGAGCGGCTACAGGGAAAAGAACGGGGAACCGCCGATGTAAACACGGCGGTTCCCCGCCCTGTCAGTGGGGCATGAGAGATCTACTGATCCCTGTCACTGGGATCAGTTAGATCTCTCATGCCCATGTTAGCCCAACCCCCCCACAGTAAGAACACACCCAGGGAACACACTTAACCCCTAGCTCTCCCCCTGCAGGTTAACCCCTTCACTGCCAATGACATTTATACAGTAATCAGTAGACATTTAAATTTCTGATCGCTGAATAAATGTCATTGGTCCCAAAAAAGTGTCAAAATGGTCCGACATGTCCCCCCCAATATCGCATTACCGCTAAAAATCGCAGATCGCCGCCATTACTAGTAAAAAAAAAAAAACCCCAGAAATGAATTCTCATCATCCGTAAACATGGCCACTTTTGCGCAAACCAATCAATAAACACCAATTGCGATTTTTTTTTATCGCAAATATGAGGAATTATATAAATCGGCCAAAAACGGTGAAAAAAAATGTTTTTTTCTATTTTTTTTTTTTTGGATTTGAATTTTAGCAAAAAGTAAGAAATTTGGGTTTTTTTGCAAAATGGTCGCTCTTCTTTTGTTTATAGCGGCGATAAGAAATGACGCAGAGGCGATCAAATACCACCAAAAGAAAGCTCTATTTGTGGGAAAAAAAGGACGCAAATTTTGTTTGGGTACAATGTCGCACGACCGCGCAATTGTCAGTTAAAGCGACGCAGCGCCGAATCGCAAAAAGTGCTCTGGTCCTAAAGTGCAAAATTCTTCCGGGGCTGAAGTGGTTAAGGAGCCCTGACCAATCCCCAACCTGGATTTGCAGGGGAAAGCCTCCTTTAATACTGTGGTCTGCCCAGCTGGGGCAGGAGAGTATTGGGTGGAAGAGTGAAGATGTAGCTGAGGTTGTGGAGGCCTCACTGGGGAGCGCCCAGTCTGGGGGTGACCTTGAGGCCTGGTGGCTCGGGTGCAGCCAGTAGCACAGTTGGATCCTGGAGCAACACAAGGGAGCAGGAGAACAACAGAAAGGCTACTGAAAGACTCTTTAAAGGATACACTGGTGTCGGAGAGAGACAGACCCTGGGAGCTGGACAGATAGGCTGGAGCAGACAGTGGACAGTCTGTGGAAGTTGAAGGAGCCAGTCAGGGGAAGGAGTATCAATGGACAGTGTCACGCCTTGACCAGGGATCGATCCTGGGACCTGTGCTCTTGTGGTCGGTTCCTTGCGGCCTTAGCCACGGAGTAATTACTATCTTTGTGGGGTCCTGGGTATCTACGGCTTTCAGATGGTGACTCTGGCTCCACCCAGTGGCCAGCTGTAGGCAGTCACCATAATTAGTATCCTATAAATCCTCACTTCCCCTTTACGTCTTTGCCTGAGTATAAGTTTCAGTTACTGCTAGTCATTATACCTGATTGCCTGTTACTAACTTTGCTTGTTCCTGACTACACCTTTGGAGTACCCTCTTGTACTACATTGACAGATTGTTGCTGAATCTTGCCTGTCCCTGATTCTGTCTCTGATAAACCCCTTGGATCTCTGCCTGGATTTGCTACAGGACCGACATTGGTTCTCCTTGGCTCCCAACTACACCCTCTATTAACCATGAGTCATTGACTTATTTGTCGTTCTGTGACTGGGGCTGTTTGCACTTACCATAGAGGTCCCAGAATTCTGGCTGCAGGACTGCAACTATCCTCCACCAGAGTGATGGTTGGGGTTCCTGGCAGACCTAACAGACAGTAGGGCAGGCTGGAGTGACCTGGAAGAGGATGGGCTGGGAGCAGTAGTCCATCAGAGCCTGGCTAGCACAATTGTACTTAGCTACACCACAAGGGCCCGTGGTCTTACAATCTGAGGGCCCATGGCCCTTGCCTGTAACGGGCGGTCCGGAGGTCCTGCTGACACAGTGCAGGTCTCACCATGTGCTACCTAGGGTGGAGGAAGAAAATGGAGGCCTGATAAATTCCTTTCGGACCTAACGGTGAAGAAACAAGCGTTGTGCAGGAGAGAAGTGAAGGAGTGGAACGATGAGCAAGTGTCAGTGTTGGAGGAAGAGGAGTGTATATACTGCGGTGTATATAGATTTGGTCCTATATCTCTAATCTTTAGGCATCTCACGGTCCTCCCTACCCTATCCAAGTTTATCCCCTCAAGTTTATCTACCTACATTTTGCTGTTGGTACACAACACTACCAATACATTGCCCTTCCTTTTGGCCTGTTTACATTCATCTCAAATATTCACCAAGGTGCTTGCTCCTATGCTTGCCCTATTTGGTTGACTTTTTGCTAAGAAAAAAGTCAGCTCACACCATACCAGCTAATGTGCCAAGGACAGTTCAGTCTGGGTTCACACTAGCTTTGCATGCGGCTCACAGCAGGGGAACGGTGTGTCCCCGTTCACCGTTTCAGGTCCGATTTCAGCCCCAAATTTTTGGCTGAATTCAGACCTGAAATGGACCAAAAGACGCACAGGGCTCCTGTGCAAATTCACAACGGAGCCGCAGCGGAGAGAGAACCGGTCAAAATCTCCTGCTATTGCGATTGCCGAATCCGCATCCAATTCACAATAATGTGAACCCAGCCTTAGACTCTTCCAAAGATCAGTTGGATATTGAACTTTCAGGAGACAGCTCTGGAACCAACTCATCACTTGGAACATCTGAGTCTCATCCTAGATACTGCTCAGTCCAGAGTTGTTTCTTCTGGAGGACAAACTCCTGGGTGAGAGCTCCCAAGCTCCAATTCTCTGTTTTTGTTTTAGTTTCTGAGTTTGCTGATGGCCTCTTTCGAGGCAGTCCCATATGTATAATTCCACTTCAGACTGTTACAACTAAACATCCTAGCTGCACAGGACAGCAAAGTACACTCCCTGGATTCACTGATTTATCTGACACCCAAGACCAGTTTGTTTCTGGCCTGGTGGCTTACAGATCCAGTCCTTCAATCAAGAAACTCCTTCCTTCCATTGGTCTGGAGGTTCCCCCAATGGATGCCATCCTAACTGGCTGGGAAGCAGTCCTGGGCACCCTATTGGTACAAGAGACTTGATCACTGGAAAAGGTGCATCTCCCGAGCAACATACTAGAGTTATCCCTTCATTGACAGACCTCTTGACTGCAAGGAAATCCGATTCGGATTCAGTGGGATAATGTCACAGCAATAGCAAACATCAATCACCAGTGAGGGACCAGATGTTTCACAGCTCAAAGACTCCGCTGATCACAGATTGGGGTAAAGTGTTAATCACAGCGGCCCTTTACCACATGATCAGCTGTCAGCTAATGACCGCTGTTCACAGGATGTGAACACAAGCCGGTTATCGGCTTTTCTCTCCTCACGCTGTCCGTGAGGAGAGAGGTACCCCGATAATCATCTTCTGTTATCTACTGTCCCAACAGTACCCACCAGTGCTGCTAATCAGTGCCCACCAATGCTGCTAATCAGTGCCCACCAATGCTGTTAATCAGTGCCCACCAGTGCAGCTAATCAGTGCCCACCAGTGCCACCTATCAGGTCAGTGCGTATCAGTGCTGCCAATCAGTGCCTCATTATCAGTGTCACCTATCAGTGCTGCCTATCAGTGCACATCAGTGCCACCTATCAGTGCCCAAGAGTGTTGTCTATCAGTGTTGCTTATCTGTGCCGTCTATCGGTGCAACCTCATCAGTGTCCACCAGTGCTACCTCACCAGTATCCATCAGTGGCACCTATCAGTGCCCACCAGTGCAGCCTCATAAGCATACATCAGTTAAGGAGAAAAGGTTATAGCAAACTATGATTTTTTTTTTCAAAGTTTTCATTCTTTTTTGGTTTGTTTAGCAAAAAATAAAAACCCCAGTGGTGATTAAATACCACCAAAAGAAAGCTCTATTTGTGTGAGAAAATTATAAAAATTTTGTTTGGGTACAGTGTTACATGACCTTGCAATTGTCATTCAAAGTGTAACAGAGCTGAAAGGTGAAATTTGGCCTGGGCAGGAAGGGGGGGGGGGGGTAAAAGTAGGCAAGTGGTTAAGGTGGCTTGTGATTTCTCACTGTCACCACTAGATAGTCACTGGTATTACTGGTCTTAGTATGAGATTTCACAAACACAACTAAGTTATGAATATTCATATTTCCTTCAGCCAATCCAGTAAGGGGTGTATGCCACTGGTGTATGCTGGGGGAGGATATAGATATTTGAAACAGGGCATGTGCTCGCTCTCTTACCCTGGGCTGAGACCTAAGGAGGTGCTGCTGGATTGAGCTCTGCTGTTAGGTAGTGTTGAGCGAACCCGGACTGTAACATTCGGGTCCATACCGAACTTTGGGGTGTCCGGGACCCGGACCCGAACACGGACTTTCAAAAAACGTTCAGGTTCGGGTTCTGGGTTCTGCAGGACAGCCAATCAACAAGCGTTGCACTGGTTTGCCCTTAGAAGCCATCACAGCCATGCCTACTAATGTGATTGGCCAGTGCATCATGTGACCCAGCCTCTATATAAGCTGGAGTCACTTGATGCTGCAGTCACATGCTCTCTGAGACTCTGAATAGTATAGGGAGAGGAAGCTGCCAGCGTTTTTGTGAGGGACAGATTGCAGACATTTTAACATCTGATCCTGCATCCTGAGATTACTACTACTGTTGCTCTGAGGGACAGATTGCAGAAATTTGAGAATCGAGATTTCACATACTGCTGCTTTGAGTGACAGATTGCAGATCAAACCCTGCCTAACACAACGATCGATTCGATCGTACACAACGATCAGATTGTTGGAGTAATTTGAGATTTCACATACTGCTGCTTTGAGTGACAGATTGCAAATCAAACCCTGCCTAACACAACGATCATTACGATCGTACACAACGATCAGATTGTGGGATCGTACACAACGATCAGATTGTGGGATCGTACACAACGATCAGATTGTGGGAGTAATTTGAGATTTCATATACTGCTGCTTTGAGCGATCTGACTGCACTAGGCAGAGGCTTCTGCTTAGAGGGACAGATTATTGTTCAAAAATCATCTCCTAGTTCTAAAGGGAGAGGTTCTAGCTGCAGCTGTAAGTGACACATTATTGTTCAAAAATCCTCTCCTAGTTTATTTGACTTTAATTTATTTTTCCTATCCCCATTTTTTTGTAGGGCACTTGCCCTACTTTTACCCCCATTTTACTTCCTTTTGCAGCCCTCTAGCACTCGCCAGGACTTTGTTACAGCCATTTTTGTGCCTAAAAGTTCGGGTCCCCATTGACTTCAATGGGGTTCGGGGTCCGGGATAACGTTCGGGCAACGTTCGGTGCCGAACCCGGACTTTTTCCCAAAGTTTGTACGGACCCTCCAAACCCGAACGTCCAGGTGTTCGCTCAACTCTACTGTTAGGCCAATAGCCTGGTGTGGGGCCTGATGTGTGCTGAAGTGGTCCTGAAGCTGATCTGGAGGAAGCTGTGCCGAGGAGACAGCCCCTTGAAATGAAATTTGGGAATATGCTTACGATGTTGCCAGGTTGGCTTAAAGGCTTCACATTGTGAAGCTGGACATAGATCTGCAACTGGAGAGTATAAATGATCTGCTACGGTATATGGGACCCCTAACCTTCACCTCCTTAACTGTTCTGCAATACCTGGTAGGTGGGAACTAGTGTGGATAGATTTTTGGTAGGTGAGGAAAATGTAATCAGGCCTGACTGGCGTGCAGGCCTGATTGTTTTTGTTTCTGGGCTGGGAGTGGCTCAGGTAGGATTAAGTGATTCACAGATGAGGTCACCAGGAACTCCTACTTCTTTCCAGAAACTGGTGGAAGGTTTCTGGGCAGAGAGCTGGGAAGGAGGTGTAGCCATCTGGAATATTCTAGGGAGCCTGGACCAATCCCCAATCTGGATTGGCAGGATCAGGCCTCCTTAAATACTCAGTGTTAGCCCAATCTAGGAGGAGTAGTTTGGGTGGAAAAGCTGGAGCTGGAATGTAGCTGAGGTTACGGAGGCCTCACCCGGGAGGGAGCCCCAGTCTGGGGGGGGTGACCTTGAGGCCTGGGAGCTCGGGTGCAGCCAGGAGGAGAGAGAGAGAGAGAGATCCTGGAGAAGGGAGCATGAGAGCAACAGACGGTGCTACTGGAGAAGCTCAGGGTCCACCGGTTGGTAGGTGAGTGGCACACACTCTGGAAAGCTGTAGAGGCATGCTGGAGCAGATTGGGGTGAGAGGAGGGGAAGGATGCAGAAATCAGAAAGGGACTGTGGTGTCATGGTGGCAGTGGAGAAGGCCAACGCAGCTGGAGTGTCTGACAGGGCCTGGAGTAAGAGGATGGGCTGGGAGTAGTAGTCCATCAGGCCGGATAACACAACAGTGTATCTAAACACTAGGGGACCAACTGTCCCTAAAAGTGAACCACTGTCTCCACCTATAACTAGTCTATATGGTAAGGAGCATTGGAGGGCAACAGATAGACAAAAAAGCAGCCAAGGAAAAAATCCAAGGAAAAACCAAGTTCACTTACCGACCAGCTTGTGACCATCCTAATTAATCTGTCTAACAGTATGCGTTAAAAAGCAAGGTATCAGCATCTATCTCATCAAGATGCATGTGCTTCCACTGTGGAGTCTCTCATCAGTTAGAGATAGGTCTGGAGGACGCAGGGAGCCTTGACGGGGCCCTCCAGCTTACACATGCATTAGCTAATGTGTGTAACCAATCCCCTGCTTTTTAACGCATACTGTTAGACAGGTTAATTTGGATGGTCACAAGCTGGTCGGTAAGTGAGCTTGGTTTTTCCTTGGATTTTTTCCTTGGCTGCTTTTTTGACCAACTGTTCCTACCTGTAATGGGTGGTTCTGAGGCTCTGCGCACAGCATGACAGGTCTCACCATGTGCTAGTAAGGCTGGAGGAATGGAGAAGGCCTAGTAAATTTCCTTCTGGGCCTGGAACAAGTAATGTGCTGGAGAGAGGAACTGGAGTTTAGAGAAGCAAGTGAAGTGCTGGAGGAAGAAGTGTAACTGGAGCAAGTGAAGTGCTGGAGGCCAAGATGAGGTGTATATACGAAGCTGTAAATCGTGGTACCATGTAAATGATCAACTAATTCTCTGGGCATCCCATAACAACCCCAATCCCCATTCAAGTTCATTCCCCTACTAAGACAAAATAAAACAAAGTACCATCCTGTTCTGTGACTCCAGGTGCGGTATGGATGTGATTGAGGGCAGTGTGAGCAGGTGAACCACAACACTCAGCCAACCCTAAGGGGGCCATTGGCCCCAAGACAAACGTGACTGGCACCCAATACCCTTTCTCGGTCCATTTTAGCCATTGAGTGAAATGCTAGTCAGCCCCTGGCCTCTGGGGGTGCTATCCTGCCTTTGGAGTATCAGAGGGGTGTACAGGACTGGAGTTCCACGTTAATATTCTTAAAAAAATACAGTAGCAAGTCGTTCATCCCCAGTGTAACAAATATCTTGACGTTAATAAACTATAACATTAAGACCCCTCACAAAATACTGACTGAATCAATTACATTCATATTTTCTCGTATTTCAGACTGAACACCTTTTGGTCTCTGAGCAATCATTACTTTTCGGTGTTTCGCTGTGAGAAGTATGTTATCACGGCTCATATTTTCCTCTGCAGTTACATTTTCATTTTCAATTTCGAGCTCTTCTAATTGCCCTCTTCCACCCCTTGTAGGATTTTTTAATTTGCAGATGATGATTATGGTCCCTTGCGGCACAAACAGTCCTCGTATCTGTCTCTCCACTTCAAATTTTTATCTCTGAGCACTGATTTTCTGTCTTCTCTATTGCCCAGTGGAATATACAGGCAAGTCTAACACTTCACTTCGGTGATTAAAAGACGGCCTGGATCTCTTCTCCGCTGTCTCGAGTTTAAATCATTATTTTTGGAGGTTCTGCGACCCATTACTCCACTGTTTAAAATGTATTATATGCATGGCTGTTTCCTGATGTGAAAGGTTAATTGGTTCACAAATGCAGAATCTGCGTTCTAAATCCGGCCATTCCTTCCTAGAAGTGAACAGATCAATCTGATGCAGTTTAGACCCGACGAGAGAACTTCTCAGCTTCCACTAAAAAACAAATGAGGTGATGATCTTGGCCAAAAATGGATTTTTCTTTTTGGCAGAGTGGTGCAGGGTTTTTAGTATTCTGTACTCTCTACAAGTGCCCACAGAAGAGATATCTCTTCCAAACCCTTGTGTAGCTGTGATCTACAGATTGCAGATTACCTGTCCTTAGACAGGTGGTGGCTGCATTTGTTTTCTTTTGAAAACGAGATGTGCCTCTCCAGGTGAGATCATTAGGTAGATTAGACTACACACATGGGTGTTAGCCCCGGCCCACTTCCATGGGATGCATGTGCCAAGAAAATATGGCTGCACACCAAAACAATGTGAATCAGTTTATTGCGACATCCCAGTAAATCCAACAAACACCACAGGACAGTAGCAAATACAGAAGGTTCTTTTACTGTTCCAGACATTTTTCCTTTACATTTTTACCTAGTGATCCTGCCATTAACCCTTTACAGCCACCACCGTATGCCATATGACCGTGAAGGCAGAGCCGCCAATAAGGAGGTACCACCGGGCCTCCTGTAGGGGGCCCGGGCCCCATCACTTAACAGGGGGGACCGACCAGCACTGCCTGAGTGTCAGGGCCAGTAGGGGGCCCCATGAGAGGCTCTGTCACTGCACCTCTACTTGTAGAGGAGCACCGATCACACGTTCATGCAAAGCGGACTCTGTTCACAATGCTCTCCTTAGCTGTCCAATATCCTAGATCGGTGACATGCGATCGGTCCCCCCATCCTCCCCACACACACAGATCCCCTTACATGAGGACAGTACAGAGACAGCGAAGAGCCCTGTGTCCGGACACAGAAGAGGGAACACCCCGTCTCAGAGAGCTGTGCATGACAAGCCCCGTCGCTCCTCTGCAGCCCAGCCAGTGGCCACTCGCCGGCCACCAAGATCACTGCCCCAACTGGATGGATCTTCACGCACTCCTGTGAAAGGGGATATGGAGGCAGAAGATTTAAATATACAGCCCACAACAACAGCTCTAGATCCTGGCTGCAGGGGCCTACAAGGTAGCAGCCATAATTGTGAGTAGCTGACATACTGACTCCTCTCTCTCTCTCACACTCCCCTCTCTCTCTCACCCCCTCTCTCATTTACCACTGTGTATACACCCACATGTGTAACTCATTAGTCACATGGGCTGCTCAAATGTGATAGGGAGGAAATGTTCAGCATAGAAATTCACTGAAAACTGAGCATGTGCAGAGTTGCCAATATTGCTCAGCAAAATCCCTAACTGAATTGGGGACATGGACAGAAGGGGGAGACAGAGTACAGCAGGATCAACCAGGCTTTTTTGCAGAATACAGAATATGAATGTCATAGTGACTGAGTGAGTATAGACAGCATGTAATACACCATTTATTGATCATTTTTATGATGTTGGTTTAGTGACACTTTAATTCTGTATATTTGGTCAAAATATTTTATGTCAATAGAAAAAAAACAACCTTCAAACCATTATAGTTTCCTTCTAGGGAAGAGGAGAGGTGATCTAATTCTTATTATTATATGGCAGCTCAGAAGTGATGTTGAAATCTAGGGGGGGAGCTAAGATGGAGATGTGTGCCATCACATGTTCAGACCTGCTGGATAAAACTTTCCTAAAAAATAAAGATATAATGTACTTTTGGTACAAGCTATCCTTTAAGGCATGCCCCTATTCCCTTGAGCACCGCTCACCTGGATAAATACTTATCTTTTTCCTTTATCCAGCAATCTTCACTGTGCAGACCTGCCAAGAGTAGCACAGTCTTGCTTCAAAAACCTCTAACGCCCACAGCTTCTCAGGATGGTGCTCTGCTGCTGACACGGGCACCTTTTTTAAAGATTATCCTCATGGTTTAGATTACATTTTTCTCTTGGTTTAATTGATATAGAGTTGATTTTAGAGCCCTAATGAAGGAGAAATGCCGAGCCCCCGAAATGTGTTGGCCGAATGGTGTTTTTTTTCCTGCTGTCATTTGCAGAATTAATAAAATAACACTTTGACCATAAGAACTTTTGTTTGGCACACTCTTAGGTTTAAGTGCATACAGTCTTCTGAAATTGGGTGACCTCTGTATTTTGAGAGGGGTCCCTGTTTTATGTAGAGCTGCCAAACGCAAGCCATTTGGTTTTATAAGGACGTCTCTCTTATATAATGGGGATCTGTATCGACAACCCCACTTTCATCTCTCCTTGGGATTACATCAGAAAGCGCCACTGCCGGGTCCTCTTCATTTGGCTCATGTGTGCTGTGGTTCTGTTCATTCCTATAGAGAATGTCATGCTCTGCAGGACTGCTGGAGGCCACCATGAGTAAACCTTTCCCCATACAAATAAAAGAAGCTTTGGCACACATGCACAGAATAAAGAGAACCTGCCATGGAAGCCTTTTAAAGCAAGGATGTGCGATACCAGGCAAGGCCTCACATGGTACTACTCACCCTGTTCATACTACTCACCCTGTTCATACTACTCACCCTTAACTTCAAAAATGTGTGACTGTACATAAAATTATATTATTTTACAATGACAAACCTCCACCCCTATTATTTTGGACATGAAGAAAAAATAAAGGACATGGGGCTTTAAATGAGGCGAGTCATTGTAGATGATTATAGTATATAACAGCTGTGTGCATGAAGTTCATGTATCTGATGTTTAACTGTCATAATCACATTGGATATGTCATGATCCCCAACAAAACATTTGTTTTCATTGATAAATAGCATTTTAATAAGAAAAATTCATGTATAAACATCTCCATAATTATTCAGAAGAGTAAATTCACATAATCTAAGTCAATAAAGACAATAAAATTACATACAATAATTATGCAAGTAAAAATGGGAACATGATTGACCATCAGAATTCATGATGCACACAAATTGATTAAATGGATTAATAAGTAAAAAAACTGTATAAAAAACAGACTTGTCTTGGCATACTTGGTGGAAACTCTATGCGTTTCGTGGCATTTCAGCCACTCATCAGGAGTATATTGCAAAAAGTACTATAACAGTGAGTAAAGAAAAAAGAAAACCATTAGTATATACTGCCCTCTCCAAGAAGGGAAGTATCAAAAAAATAGCATCTTGGTTACTCACAAAACAGCTCCCAGGCTGTACCCAGCCCAAGAATTGGATTCGATGCGGCCTCGGACACCTGTCTGGTCCGGGGTTGAGGCGGGACATCACCCCCATAAACGGATGCCAAAGGAAACCAGCCACTGGGTCAACCTGAGCGTCACTGCACAGCCCATGTGAATGATGAATGCGTGTTGATTGGACGAACTAATCTAACATAAATGTGAAGGGAAATGGAAATAGTGTAAAGAGGGGATAGTTGTCTGGGATATATGTGTTCCATAAGGGGGGTAGTGAAAGGAAGGATAAAAAATGAATGAAATGGTGAAACTAAATGGGGTGCTAAAACCAATAGAAAGTAAAGCAAACCATGGATCAAATGACCAATAACTGGAGTATGTGTTATCCTTCCTTTCACTACCCCCCTTATGGAACACATATATCCCAGACAACTATCCCCTCTTTACACTATTTCCATTTCCCTTCACATTTATGTTAAATTAGTTCGTCCAATCAACACGCCTTCATCATTCACATGGGCTGTGCAGTGACGCTCAGGTTGACCCAGTGGCTGGTTTCCTTTGGCATCCGTTTATGGGGGTGATGTCCCGCCTCAACCCCAGACCAGACAGGTGTCCGAGGCCGCATCGAATCCAATTCTTGGGCTGGGTACAGCCTGGGAGCTGTTTTGTGAGTAACCAAGATGCTATTTTTTTGATACTTCCCTTCTTGGAGAGGGCAGTATATACTAATGGTTTTCTTTTTTCTTTACCCACTGTTATAGTACTTTTTGCAATATACTCCTGATGAGTGGCTGAAATGCCACGAAACGCGTAGAGTTTCCACCAAGTATGCCAAGACAAGTCTGTTTTTTATACAGTTTTTTTACTTATTAATCCATTTAATCAATTTGTGTGCATCATGAATTCTGATGGTCAATCATGTTCCCATTTTTACTTGCATAATTATTGTATGTAATTTTATTGTCTTTATTGACTTAGATTATGTGAATTTACTCTTCTGAATAATTATGGAGATGTTTATACATGAATTTTTCTTATTAAAATGCTATTTATCAATGAAAACAAATGTTTTGTTGGGGATCATGACATATCCAATGTGATTATGACAGTTAAACATCAGATACATGAACTTCATGCACACAGCTGTTATATACTATAATCATCTACAATGACTCGCCTCATTTAAAGCCCCATGTCCTTTATTTTTTCTTCATGTCCATACTACTCACCCTGTTTATTCTTATGGGAAGTGCTATACTCTGTAAAACTGCTGAAGTCCACCATGAGTACAGCCCCCCATGGAAATAAATGGGGACACTACAGAAATGGGTAAGTTGAAAAGGACTACCCACCATGTATGCTTTCAGAAACAAGGCTATGCAGCTATGAGCGGGGCAGCACAGGGTACTACCAGTGTTCCCAACCGTCCGTAAATTTACGGACAGCCAGTAAAAACAGGGCAGTTTTTCGGGTGTCCGTAAAAGTCCGTAGCAGCCGAGAAGTGCCAGTAAAAATGGCGGCCATCGGCTCCGGTCAGAGCTGCACATGTGCCATTGCGGAAATCCCAGAGCGGCGAGTGAGAAGATCCGATCCTGACCCTGAGACGAGTTGGATGACAACTCCTCTTGCTGCCAGCTAGTGCCTCTGCCCAGCCCATCCGCCCTCAAATGAGGTTACTGCATTTTCCCGCCACACCACTGCCAGCCAGCACCTGACTGGAGCAGACGCTCCGGATGGATGGATGGATCCTCCTGATTCCTGCCTGCCTCCCTGTTCTGGCTGACCCTGCAGCCCTCCTGTTGAGAGTGGTGAGTGCAGTACCCTTCCTCTTCATGCCAGCCAAAAAGTTAGGACAGTGAGTGTGCGACTGTTTGACACCCACACTGTCTCTGCTCACTCTGACAGACAGCCGCAAGCCAGGCTGCAGGAGTCTCTCTCTCTTAGTGTGCGCTGTATGAGTGCAGTGTGCAGTGGATAAGTAGCAGGAGGTAATGGAAAGACGGTGTAATGGAAAAAGGAGGTGATGGGGATGGTGTGATGGAGGGATAATGACAGGAAGTGATGGGGGGGATTGTGTGATGGAGACAAGAGGTGATGGAGGGATGGAGACTGGAGGAGTCTTTAGAAGTGGGGACATAGATTCTGGTGATCCTGGTGGCTACCAAGGATTTCACCTGACTTTCTGTGGTGGTTATGGAACAGAAATTAAGAGGAAATCTCTACAATTTGACATGGGTGACAAAACTGATGGACTAAATAATCTGCCCTTATTATATTGAAAATAACAGAAATATGTTTTTTACCTTGCTATCTACCTTAAATCACATTGCTATTTGCACAGTGTGCTTGTTTGTAGCCTAAATACTGAAATTTGCACTGAAAACTGTAATTTTGTAACTTTTGTAAAATGCCAGTAAAAACTTGGCTGTGCCAGTAAATTTTGGGTGTTGTGCCAGTAAATTTCAATCTGGTAGGTTGGCAACACTGGGTACTACTCACCCTTAACATTCTCTTTTGTGTCTTCCTCCACCACCTATGGGTCTTATGGGGTGAATGACCCTCAGCGCCTGTACTCTTAATACAACAGAGAACAAAAATGACATCATAATATGAATACAGCTCTTTGCAGCACTTAGAACACCCTACTGCCAGCATTGGTGGACCTGCGGAAGGACCCTGGGACATCAACTAGAGACCCTGGGAAGTCAACTAGAGAAAAGTATGTATAGTATTCTGAAAAAGTTTTAATGCATTGAGCAGACAGGAGTACAGGGTGCAGATGCAGGTTTTAAGGGGCAGGTCTTTATTCTGGAGTTGGGCTGCACAGAGTACTACTCGCCCTTCAACATTGCCCTTTGCATCTTCCTCCATCACTCATCCTCTTCTGGGCTGACTGGTGCTCAGCACATGAGCTTCAGTGAACAGGACTGGCGCCATAACATGAATACCGGTCTTTGCAGCATTGTGGACACCCCATGGTAACCACTGACAGAGAAGACAAAGGACCCTGGGACATCATGTCACCTGCCAGAAGACAACTGGAGAAAAGTGTGTATCCTAAAATGTTTTATTTTATTGGGCAAGCAAGAGTAAAATGAGGGGATACATACTTTATCCTGGAGTTGGACTGCACAGGGACTAATCACCTTCTCCGTGCTTATCCTTGTCCTTTGGGTTCCTCCACAACTGGCCCTCTTCCAGGTCAATGTCATAACATTAATACAACTCTTTGAAACTTTGAGGGCACCCCAAGGCCACCATTAGCAGAGAAGGGGTTGGATGCCAGGACATCCCGTGATTGGCCAGAAGATAACTAGAGGAAAGTGTGTATCCTGAAATAGTTTCATTGCATTGGGCAGGCGGGAGTACAGTTAGGTGATGCAAGCTGTCCTTTATCCTGGAGTTAGGTTTTAAATTTGAAGTATATATCACCAGCACACCATGAAGGTTCAACATTTTTAAACATCACATCAGAGCAGTAAATCATATGCTTAATGAAGGGATTGTGTGTGTCCCCAAAAATTGCAATTTACTGCTGTGATGCGATCGCTTTAATACATTTTTGGATGCTATTTTGAAAGACCATGGTGTTTGGGAGATATACTGCATGTGTTGACTTGATTGACTTGCATTGTGTTGATACTGGTTTATCCGGTAGTTGCTACTGGACCAACTTGCTTCAAAGCATCTCCAGCAATATGTGCAATGGAAATATTCTACTTGGGTTCAAATTTACATACAAATATTCTACATTTTCATCTGTTTACATTGTATAAGACATACACGGTCTGTACTGAAAGTGATGCAAAAGTGCGTATAACTTTTTTAGCAACTTACATTAGTTGTACAAATTTCACATGTTGGTAGAGTAACTTTTCTTCTATAGCAAGGGTCTCCAAACTTTCTAAACAAGGGGCCAGTTTACCGCCCTTCAGACTTTAGAGGGGCCGGATTACGAACAGTGGGAGTGGAAAATGTCCTGATGTCCACTGGGGGTAAACAATGCTCAATCGTTGCTGTCAGTTGGAGGACTAGTACACCATCGTTGATGTGAGTGAAAGGAATGGTACTCCATGGTTGTGGTATAGTGGCCCATTGTTGGTGTCAATGGAAGGAATTCGGCCTCATCTTTGGTGTCAGTGGGAGGAATAGTAGCCCATCGTTGGTATCAATGGAAGGAATTATGCCCCATTGTTGATGGCAGTGGATGGAATAATGCCCCAATGGCAGGACAAAGGCAAGCAAAGGACCGCATCCAGCTCCTAGGCCGCAGTTTGGGGACCACTGCTCTATAGTAACTTTTCTTCTTCTTTCTCATTGCAGGTAAATAATAGATTATAAGCAGAAGCAATGTGTCATCATTGAGTTCCTGATGAAAGAGGGGTGCAGGCTGTTTAATATCCACAGAAGGCTAAAGAATGTTTACAGAGATGACATTATTCACAAGAGTCTTGTCATTGGTGGCTCTTGTCAGTGGTGTCATTTCTGTAAGCATTCTGTAGCCTTCTGTGGATGTCGGACATTCTGCACCTCTCCTTCATCAAGAACTCATTGATGGCACATTGCTTCTGCTTAAAATCCATTATTTAACTGCAATGAAAAAAAAGATGAAGAACAGTTAATATAGAGGAAAGGTTACTCTGCCAACGTTTGAAATTTGAATGACTTATGTCCGTTAACAAAACAGTTATGCCCACTTTTGCATTACTTTCGTTGCAGCCCTCGTATTTTGGATAACGGTTTCTCTTTAAGACGGATCCATGTGCTGTTTAGTCTCTGTGTTCTGTTTAGGTTCTGTTGTCTTCTCATTCCTCTGACCGGTCTCCAGGGCAGGCAGAATTCTCTAGGAATCCATTGTGTTCTGCCTGGCTTCCCGTCGGGGTTATACAAGCCGAAGCGTTTGCAGTTTCAGGGGAATTGCTCGCATCAGTCATCTGCTTGTCTTGTGTGTGTTTTACACAATGGAGCTGGAAGTGCCCAATAAAACCTCGCCTCTCAGACATCTGTTTTTTAAGTTGTAAAGAATTACAGTGACACGTTATAAAAAGCAGAGATTTCAGGCACTAAAACGCCCGCATTTAAGAAAGTGTGATGTTTGTGGATGCAGCCGGGTCATCGATAGATTATCTGCAACAAATTTCAGGCCTGGCTTTAATTTACTACCTGCAGTGCAGATTTGACATTGTTTGTCCCAGGCGGCTGGCGGAGTCACTGGAGGATTGTAAGTCTCAGCATGTCCCCATTGCCCGCTCTGTTGTTTGTAGGTGGTTTACATTCATAGTAGCTAAGGCCTCATTTCCATGGATGGTTCCAGGTTTGACAGGCTTGTCCCTCGAAATGTCTATGACCTTTTGTACTGAACGTAGTCTGTTTTCAATGTATTCAGACTGTGCGAATGCACTGGGGCCCTCTGGGGTATGGGGACCATTTTTGTATGAGATGTGGGTTGGGCAGGTGCTGATACCCCTTACTGCTGCTACGTAGACCAGAACACTGCACACTTAGAGGGTACTTAAAATCAGAGGGCATTTATCATAATTCCCTCACAGTCCCGCTACTTGGCAGCAAAAAATGTTTTTGCACTGGGGCCCTCTGGTATTTAGGGGCCCATTTTTGCATGAGATGTGGGTTGGGCAGCTTCTGGCACCCTCTACTGATACTATATAGACCTGGATACTATAAACCTCTACAGCAGTCCAGAAGCAGGAGGCATTCTTCATGATTTCCTCTCCATCCCCCTAATTGAACACACATCAAAAATAGTTCCTGTACCGGGGACTTTTGCTGATGATTTCGCACCCTTGAATTGGCCCACCCTTTGCAGCTATAACAGCTTCAACTCTTCTGGGAAGGCTATCCACAAGGTTTAGGAGTGTCCATGGGAATGTTTGACCATTCTTCCAGAAGGCCTGGCTTGCATTCTCTGCTCTAATTTATCCCACAGGTGTTCTATCGGGTTGAGGTCAGGACTCTGTGCAAGCCAGTCAAGTTCCTCCACCCACAACTCATTCATCCATGTCATTATTGACCTTGGTTTGTGCACTGGGCCAAATCATTTGGTGGAGAGGGGATTATGGTTTGGGGTTTTTTTTCAGGGGTTGGGCTTGGCCCCTTAGTTGCAGTGAAGGGAACTCTTAAGGTGTCTGCATACCAAGACATTTTAGACAATTTCATGCTCCCAACTTTGTTGGAACAGTTTGGAGATGCCCCCTTCCTGTTACAACATGACTGCGCACCACTGCACAAAGCAAGGTCCATAAAGACAGGAATGAGCCCTGACCTCAACCCGATGGAACACCTTTGGGAGGATTTAGAGTAGAGACTGTGAGCCAGGCCTTCTCGTCCACCATCAATGCCTTACCTCACAAATGCTTTACTTCACAAATCCTGACCTCAACCTGATAGGTGTTCTATCGGGTTGAGGTCAGGACTCTGTGCAGACCAATCAAGTTCCTTCACCCTAAACTTGCTCATCCATGTGTTTATGGACCTTGTGGACAGCCTTCCCAGAAGAGTTGAAGCTGTTATAGCTGCAAAGAGTGGGCCAACTCAATACTGAACCCTACGGACTAAGACTGGGATGCCATTAAAGTTCTTGTGCATGTAAAGGCAGGCGTACCAATACTTTAGGTAATATATATATATATATATATATATATATCCCATAGTCTTGCATTCTTATGGTTGTACGACCGCACGTTCAACTTTTGCCCAAAATCAGCTGTTGCTGTTGTGTCTAGAGTACCGACATAAGTCAAGTAATCGTACAACAAAGCTTCAACAAGCCGAACACAGTGACGTGTTACGAGCGTTTAAAGAGGAAGTTCCGCTGAATGTGATTTGTGAATTAAGAACGTAGGTTTACATGAACTGAGATTTCCTGACTTCTGAGCATGCGTGTTTTGCACGTACAGCTTTGTTGACCCAACTTCTCTGTACACACGGTACAACAGTCGTACGACGCCTTGTTGTACGACAAAAGTTTTCTAGTCTGCTCATCCAACTTCTCACTCGTCGCCTGTTGTAATCACGCGTACTAATGGTTGGATGATCTTACAACAAGCTGTTGTACGACCATTGTTGTACAACCGTTGTACCGTGTGTACGGGCCTTAATAGGGGGGATTTACTAATACCGGAGCAGAAGTGAATAGTAGCCAATCAGCTTCTGCTCTCAGCTTGTTCAATTAGGCTTTAAAATGAAATCTAGAAGCTGATTAGTTGCCATGCATGCACAGCTGCTTCAATTTTGCATGGGGTCCCCCTTAAAATCCATACCAGACCTGAAGGGCCTGGTATGAACTATAGGAGAAATACCACACAAATTAACATCCATACCAAATTCTTATCTAGGAGAAGGGTCTGGTATAGATGAAGAGAAGCCAGCACCACATTGCTGGTGGTAAATCCAAAGAGATTGTTCATATAGTTTATAGTGTGTGGCCATCTCCTTGTGCTGCTTCTCCTTCCCCCTCTCTAAATTCTGCTACAAAGCTGATACCAATTCGAATCGAGGTGCTCACACTGCATAAAATTAATAAAAGACATTTAAGCCTCGCACACACGGGACGATGATCGTACGTACGATCATCGCAAATCGTATGTTGGCTGTTGTATCTAGCATACTGACTGCACTACACGATCGTACGACCACAGAACGTTCAGGTGCATGTAATTAGCATACGACCGTTCCTGGCTTCTGAGCATGCGTGTTTTGCACAATACAACTTGTTGTACCAACTGCTCTGTACACACGATACAACGGTCGTATGAGCGATTGTTGGTAGGACCAAGTTTTCTAGTTTGCTCATACATCTCCCTTGTACGACCGTCGTATGTTCCACTGTTCTAATTGCGCATACGAACGATCGATATCGCATACAACGGTCGTTAGTACGACCTGTTGTATGTGATCGTCGTCCCGTGTGTACGAGGCTTTAATGAATGACTGAATACAGAGCTGCATTAAATTGTATCTCTATATCCGCCTGGAGTTCAGCTTTAGTTCTTCCCATGGATTATGGCGGCAGCATTGATTAATTCCTTCAAAGACCTCGTTCATAAACAACGTGTTTAGAGATATATTTGCGCACGGTTTATTATCTCACTGATTGCCGCGATTTTATTTTACACAAATATTTTGTAATACGTCTCCCCTTCCAGAATGCCGGAGTTGTTTTGGCACTTTCCAAATAAATACGGAGCACAAGATTTACTCACTCAATTAAAAAGGGTTTTGCATCCTTAAACTGTATATTTGTACAATGTAATGGGGCAGAGATAGGAATTAATTCTATAATTGGGCGGTCATTTGGGATTTTCTGGCTAATTCAGAGAACACAGATTATTTCGAGGAAAAATAAGGAAGACTTGCTAGTGTTAACATTTAATAAGAGGTTGAGTAGATGTTGCCTCGGAAATTTACTTCTTGTTTATTTATATTTCCAGTGAAATAAATCGGTGAACTACAAATGATACTCAGGATGGTGAGAATGTCCGCTTTACATATATACTGTATGATCTAAGTTTTAAAAAATCCAGGGCAGGCTTTCTATACTGCTCCTGGGTGGGACTGCAAGCTCTTGTCACATGATAATGTTATATGGAAGCTCTCAATCTTCCTGTTATGCTTGATATGGAGTATTGAATCGGGGAGTATAGTTCTGTTTCTATATAAGCAAAGTTCCGGGGCATTTCTAAATACAAGGGTATATGAAATTATGTAGTTTTAGTTAGCAGCCAGGTGCAAAAGATACCAGAGCTGGTAGGCATCATGTCTCCTGTCAGTATAAAGGAAAACTAGGGTTTTTGGTCATTTCCATATTGTTATAAAACATTTATGCACAAAAGTGCAATAGAAGGGGGTTTTGGGACTTTGAATGAAGGATGTGGTTGGTCAACAGATAACATTGATGGATATTGGTAAAGAGAAGTAAAAACGTATTTTATTCATACAAATGATCATATTTGAACATACAGTAGGTCACAGATGTGATCCAGAGAAGCAAACATCATCAAGAGCAAAACAAAATATCTGGTATGGCAGGGTATAGATAAGTTCCCCATCCATCAATTAAATGTGTACAATAGTTGAATACCAATACAAGCTGCATGGCCCATGACCATAATTCCATGGGGTGTTCCCCTGGTTGTACACATTTAATTGATGGATGGGGAACTTATCTATACCCTGCCATACCAGATATTTTGTTTTGCTCTTGATGATGTTTGCTTCTCTGGATCACATCTGTGACCTACTGTATGTTCAAATATGATCATTTGTATGAATAAAATACGTTTTTACTTCTCTTTACCAATATCCATCAATGTTATCTGTTGACCAACCACATCCTTCATTCAAAGTCCCAAAACCCCCTTCTATTGCACTTTTGTGCATAAATGTTTTATATTATACTTAGGGATGGAAGTTGTAGTCTTACCAGGCTACTATAAACTTCATTTAAAGTCCCATTCTCCTTGTTCCCCACCCCCTTCTTTTATTATTTCTATATTGTTCAAAGTTTACGTTTCATTTATTGTTTTTTATTTTTTTATTTATTTTTAAAATTTTTTTTTTTTTAATTTTTGTTCACAATCTTAATTTTGTCGGAAGGTTACCTAGAGCAGGTATAGCCATTTCCATAATTTTGAAAGATTACAAGTTTTTTTTTTAACAACCAGAATTGGCCTTTATTAAAAAATGTCACGTTACAATACAATGCAATACAATGTGATAAGGTAGTAACTAGTAAACAATAACCACATTTAGCTCATGACAAATCAGTTAGCAGCATATGAATAGCAATCATATAACCAGAATAGAAGCATTCTACAAATAAGTGGATAGTGTGTGTGTGGGGGGGGGGGGCACTTTCAAGAACACTGAACTCAAACTCTAGGATAAAGCAGCCAAGAATCAGCACTAAAGAACTATCATTGTTCTGTCCATGGCTGCTAAACCCTAGCATATTTCCTAGGGCACTCCCTGCTAATGTATGTTAAATTGTTCATAGGTAACACATGATCGATAGACTCCCACTAGGCCTCCCTGATGACGTCTTAGGAGACGAAACACGTTGGGTCCACACTATTTCCAGGCCGTTGCGTTCCACATGTTGCTGGTTTGCTGTTCCATATGATGGGCTCATTTTTTACTTACTTGATGTAAGTGTTCTACCTTTTTAAACACAAATATTGTGTACAGTTTTACACTAGGGTGAGGCTCTTTTATTTTTATGATCTATTGGAACTCCTATTGAGTGGCAATTCGGTACCATTATGGAGTGGTGATGCAAGATTTGTCCTGCTGTCTTCATATCCGTGGTTTCATGTGTCTTGCTACTATTACAATCTATGAACGATGTGATGAGGGATTGACGCGGTGAAGTGGGATCTTTTGGTCGTGTTTATACCCTACAGATGGAGTCTATAAGCCTTGCTTAATAGCATTCTGGTAAGTGCAGTATTTCGCTTCGGCGATGGATACTCACGAACAATGGTGGTTATGGAGTGTCACTAAGTTTATATACATCACCTTTTTCTTTGCATCGGATACTCATCACTTTTGGACTGTCTCTTCGTATCTATGGATACGCTATATTATATTATAATTATGAATTTCACTATATATATATATATATATAAATTATTGTTATATCATGTAATTATGCACTTTGCACTTTTTATTTGATTTATTCACTGAGGATTAATTCCCAGTGTTGTATTTATATAATCTCTTAGCTTGTAAGCTCTAACAAGCAGGGCCCTCTGATTCCTACTGTATTTAAGTGTATTGTATTTGTACTGTCTACCCTCAAGTTGTAAAGCGCTGCATAAACTTTTGGCGCTATATAAATCCTGTATTATAATAATAATAATATATACAATGGTTTACTTATTGTATCATCGCGTCACACTATACAAATCTATTTAGCGCTGCACATTTATATACACCGTAGGGGGATTGGGGGGGGAAAGTTTAATTTATTTTTTTAAGAATTTTTTTTCTTTTATTTTTGTTCACAATCTTTATCAGATGAATGCCTAACGGTGAACTAGGGCAGGTAGGCTCAAAATCTCCTCGTGTTTTTTGGTCATTTCCATATTGTTGAAAATTTACTTTACTTAATTTATTTACTTAAAAAAAAAAAAAGTTCAGTTTTAATTATTTTTAAATGTTATCTCTTTTTTCATTTTAGTTTAATTTTTTTTAATTGAATTTATTTATTATTATTTTATTTTTACATTTTAATTATTTCTTTCATTAACTATCCAAACTCTTTATTTATCAGATATATTTTCATTGCAGGGAACAAACACGACACTCAGTTTTCAAAGTAGTGGGATTTATAACTTGTGGCCCTATTTCTAGGCTGGTAGAGCATAAAAGAGGTTTGTTCCTCCTGTATGACTAAAGTCGGGTGAACTGTACAGTTTTTGTTCAACCACCAGGTTGAAGAAAAAAAAAAAACTGACTGATCCCCCCGCATCAACAGAAGGGACGTTGATGCGGGGATCCCTCCCACTGTGCTATTGTATTGTGGAAAAATGCAATTGTGGCTTTCCAGCAGGACCGTTCAACAGAACGTCCAGGGGTACACATGTACTGAAATTCAGGTTTCCTTCTTCAGTCTGTGTAATCTGATCTCCCTGCTGTTCAGATCCACGGTTAAAAGAGCCTCAAGAAAACCACAGCGCTTTGCTTGGGACATACCACTGGATGCTAGTAGCAAATAAGAAATATTTTTTTTTATATTTTTTTAACCTCATGTTTAAATGAAAATAAAATTATTTTCAAGTAATAAATATAAAATATTTTAATCTCAGAGATAACAAATAATTAATAACAATAATAATAAAATGAATAATAATAAATATTATTACTATTATTTTATATTAATAAATAAACAAAAATGGTGCTGCGCTGTTTTCTAATCACTGATTGTTTGATAAACGAGTTCATCAATGTGCAGAATATGCAATAATATAAATAGTGCAGATGCAGCGCTAATATAAAAAAATAAAGTGCAAACTATTATCATATTAATTGTGCAAATCCAGCAATAAAAAAAAATAAATTCACATATAAAATGCACTCTCCTGTTTCAACTGCCAATTTAAAAAAAAGTTCATATGCTGTATAAACAATATTTTAGACACGTGCAGAGCGAAAAAATTTGTTTTTGTTTCGATACGTTATTTACATAAATTTGTTTAATTAGATTCGTTTAATTCGTTTTCAAAATCTGTTTTGTTTATTCGTTTTCAAATCAATTGGAAAAGTTTTCGAATCAATTTCGAATAGTTTTCAAATTCGAAACATTTTCGAATTTGAATCATTTTTAAATTCAAATCGTTTTCGAATTCAAATCGTTTTCAAATTCAAACAGTTTTCCAATTTCCAAGGAGGATGGGGTGGAGTGGAAAGTGGAGGAATAGAATGGAAAAAGATAGAATACAATAGAGGGGAATATAACTGAAAATAAAAGAATATAATGCAGTGGAGTGGAGCCGCTGTTGTATTCTATTCTTTTGTTTTCTGTTATATTCTTTTCTAGTCTATTGTTTGTTTTTCTGTTCTATACCTTTGTTTTCTATTATATTTTGTTATCTTTGAAAACTGGAAAACTATTCAAATTCGAGGACTTTTCGAATTCGAATTTGAAAACTATTTGAAATCGAATTTTGTCCGAATTTTTTTCTCTCGTTATATCGGATCCCTTTAAATTCGGTACTATTGTAATTCGGAAATTCGGATAAATCCGAATTTCAGAAAAACAAAAATTCGTCTGAGTTTTAATTCGGAAGGAAACGAACCACACATGTCTACAATATTTCAGTCGCTGGTGTTTATATTTCCTTCTTCATCTTCTGTGCTTAATGTGATATGTCCCTTATCGAATATTTCTATATCACCACTGTGCTCACCAGGCTCTCACCTTCGTACTACGTGTTTCTCAGCATATATGAATAATCCTTCTTATATCCTCTGTCCACTAGAGACCCTCTAGGTGAAGTCTCCCACTGGTGGAAAGGTAGGTCTGTTCTCCTTTAAGATGCTCATCCCTGCAAGCTACAACTTTAGCCTTGTCCCGGATGTAGGAACTTGTAGAAGAAACCTCTCATAGTGTAGGATTGTAAAATCAATCAATTTATCAAAATACCCTATTGCACTTACAGTAAAAACACTTCTGTCTATGTCACTTCTGCTAATCTCGTGTGCCAACACTTCGCCCTACGCATTACGTCAGTACACCCCTCACATTTTTGTAAATATTTTATTCCATCTTTTCATGTGACAGCACTGAAGAAATGACACTTTGCTACAATGTAAAGTAGTGAGTGTACAGCTTGTATAACAGTGTAAATTTGCTGTCCCCTCAAAATAACTCAACACACAGCCATTAATGTCTAAACCGCTGGCAACAAAAGTGAGTACACCCCTAAGTGAAAATGTCCAAATTGGGCCCAAAGTGTCAATATTTTGTGAGGCCACCTTTATTTTCCAGCACTGCCTTGACCCTCTTGGGCCACTCCTCCATGACGACATCACAGAGCTGGTGGATGTTAGAGACCTTGTGTTCATCCACCTTCTGTTTTAAGGTGCCCCACAGATGCTCAATAAGGTTTAGGTCTGGAGACATGCTTGGCCATCACCTTTACCCTCAGCTTCTTTTGTAAGGCAGTGGTTGTCTTGGAGGTGTGTTTGAGGTCGTTATCATGTTGGAATACTGCCCTGCAGCCCAGTCTCCGAAGGGAGGGGATCATGCTCTGCTTCAGTATGTCACAGTACATGTTGGCATTCATGGTTCCCTCAATGAACTGTAGCTCCCCAGTGCCAGCAGCACTCATGCAGCCCCGGACCATGACACTCCCACCATCATGCTTGACTGTAGGCAAGACACACTTGTCTTTGTATTCCTCACCTGGTTGCCGCCACACACGCTTGACACCATCTGAACTAAATACGTTTATCTTGATCTCATCAGACCACAGGACATGGTTCCAGTAATCCATGTCCTTAGTCTGCTTGTCTTCAGCAAACTGTTTGCTTTCTTGTGCATCATCTTTAGAAGAGGCTTCCTTTTGGGACAACAACCATGCAGACCAATTTGATGCAGTGTGCGGCGTATGGTCTGAGCACTGACAGACTGACCCCCCACCCCTTCAACCTCTGCAGCAATGCTGGCAGCACTCATACTTCTATTTCCAAAAGACAACCTCTGGATATGACGCTGAGCATGTGCACTCAACTTCTTTGGTCGACCATGGTGAGGCGCTGTTCTGAGTGGAACCTGTCTTGTTAAACCGCTGTATGGTCTTGGCTACCATCCTGCCGCTCAGTTTCAGGGTCTTAGCAATTTTCTTATAGCCTAGGCCATCTTTATGTAGCTTTTTTTCCAGATCCTCAGAGAGTTCTTGGCCATGAGGTGCCATGTTGAATTTCCAGTGACCAGTATGAGAAAGTGAGAGCGATAACACCAAATTTAACACACCTGCTCCCCCTTCACACCTGAGACCTTGTAATACTAATGAGTCACATGACAGTGGAGAGGGAAAATGGCTAATTGGGCCCAATTTGGACATTTTCACTTAGGGGGTGTACTCACTTTTGTTGCCAGCGGTTTAGACATTAATGGCTGTGGCATTTTTTTTTCAATAAGAAAGTGTGGCCCTTTACCCAGGTTAGGAGAGTGTAAAAGGAGTGTGCCCCTCTGGGATATTTACAAGATTGTTACGTTTTAAAGCTTGGTGCTTCCTCCTCTAACCCTACTGCCATTGGCACTGGGCCAGGGATGTTATTATGATAACAACAATGCTATATGGAAGGCTGCAGTCCCAAATCTGAAATTATAGTACAGCCTCTGCATCGCCATCAATGAATGCAACATCCTGGGCCTTTGTGAGCTAAAGAGAGGTACACACCACTGGTGGACATACCAAGGCTCTGACTCAAGGATAGAAGTTGAACCCTTCCATCCCTGACCATTATACGGTTTCCAAGCTGTACTGGAGGGTAAAAGGAGGTATGGACAGGCAATTCTAGTTACCTATTTTTAATTACAAAGGTCAGTTTCCAAAATTTAAACATGTGAACCCCCCCCCGCCCCCCAAGCAGTAGTTGAACTTCTTGGTGAAATTAAGTCTGACAAAAAGTAATGGTTTTATGACAAATGGTGTGTTTAGATGATATCATCATTCCAGATTTCACCAGCAGGTGGCGATCAGTGATATGTGTAATTATATATTTCTGTATGTCGGAGCTGCTGGATAGGATGGGTCCTCTGTTCTTGGGCTCGACCTTCTCAAGAACCTCAGCCCCTCTGAGAGACCAGGTTGGGTGTACAAACATACGAGATAACAGGAAATTATTGAATTTAATACTTAGTGCCCAATAGTAGTGATATATGAACCCCTTCACAACAACGTAACACATATGTGGTCTCCCTAGACTGGGCTTTTTGCGTGGGGATGCATGTATGCGTATCTGTCTTTGTGCTGGGAGCGCGCCGCACTGCGCCCTACTATCGGTATCAGGAACTCCCGATTCCGGGTCACCTGATCACTGTGGTAGCCTCTGATTGGCTACCACAGTGATCAGTCACTGTGAAGCCCTCCCCCCATGTTTCTCTCTCTCTGTGAATGGAGAGGAAAGATACATTGTATCTTTCTCTCTTCTTGCAGAGAGAAAAAAAAGTGTATGTAAAAAATAAATAAATTATACTAATAAAAATAAAAATTAAAGAGAAAATACCTAGATCAAGGTTTGATCTAGGTCAGTGTCAGGGTTAGTGTGTGGGTCAAAGGTCAGGGTCAAAGATCAGGATTAGTATATTTTGGGCAGGATTTATTTTATCGTTTATTAGTATCAATGTCTGCGTGTTTTAGGTAGGACAATATAAAAAACAAAATGTGAATTAATGTTCCTGGGCTGTACTATGGGTGCAAACAACTAACATACACATATGTGGTATCAGTCTGATCATCAGGAAGGGAGAATTTATTTTGGGCTGTTCTATGCTAGGTTATGGTACTAACAGGAAAAACAGGAAATAAACAGCTAAATTTAAAAATATATATATATTTTTTGTTTTTGGGACAGTTTTTCTTTAATAACAAAGCCAAAATCAGGAGATATCTGTTACCATTTACCACCAAATGAAAGCCCAATTTGTCCTGAAAAAACACAATATAATCCGCCTGGATGCACAAAGTAATTGTGATGATATGTACCGTTTTACTAACACATGTCAAAGTTGCAAAATTGTGCTTAGGCATTAAGATTTGTTTTACCCTTAGGTGCAAAGGGGTTAAAATAAACAGGCACAGACCCAGGTAGTAAAGGCAAATGTAATATATTGTCACTGAATATGGTTGGTAACTAGGCAAGTATAAAATGGATTAACCAGTGGCAGTCCATGCATTAGGGGCGCACGGGTGCCGCCCCCCATCCATGCTAAGAGAAAATGGTAGGTATGGCGCTTTTCCTATAAATGCAAACTATCCTCTAGTGGGGAGTTAGAATATTTCCAATACCTCCCTCTTCACCAGTATTTAAAATTTAAAAGTGCTTGGATGTGTAAGTACATCTTCCTGGAAGTAAATAATATGCAATATATAAAGTGACTGGTGCTTTAAATAAACATTTGATAGTACACTTTGAAATTCATATAACATATAGTTATTTTTGCACAAAAGTCACTATAAGTGACTCTACATAGAAGGCAATGGGTTTGCATGGCTTTAGTTCTCCCCTTGCAGGCCAGAGGAGTATTGTGGCACATAACATCAGTATCTCAGTAGAGCAAGACATGGATATAGCAAAATAACAGGTCTCTGGAAGGCAGGCTTTGTGTGTGCACAGGAGTCCCATTTAAGGCTGCAGTAAATTGACTATCTAAAGCCAAAAATGTTTTGTTTTTTTTTTGGACAAAGTAGGAAAGAGTCAGAACCTCTTTAGGTTTTTATTGGTTTTGTTTAGGTATGGTATACTGCACCAGCCCTTTGCAAAAAAAAACCTTCAACCCTGGGAAGGGCTCCAAAAGCGCACATCAGACTTATTAATACAAGCCCTGAAGAAGGGGTAACCCAGTCCCCTGAACCGCGTTAGCTGTATTACTTTACTAGACAATCAAGTTTTTAAGCAAACCATGTTTTTGAAAGTCTTTCCACTTAAGGCATTCCCCACCACTACAGAGAATTAGCAAGAATGGTGCAGGTAGGTATACGGCTAAACTACAACATAATCCTAGACATGAATGTGCTGTGGGGTGTACGGTTATACTAAACAGTCCGTAGGTCCAAAGATATCCATAGCAGCTACTCAATGAGACTGAGGAATTCTCTGCAATATATAAAGGAAATAGCAACGGGCGCCAACTAAGTGGAGTATATGAAGCCATTATTATCTGGTGGCACAACTCGCCAGATGCATAAGGATAAGAGATGCAATCGACTCAGTGTAGTTTGCTGTTGAGCCTCAGCATGTTTCAGGAACCAGGAAACAGGTGGCTGTCAGGAGCTGTGTAGGACTCCAGAAACATGGCTTTCAACATGGCTTGAAAAAGCAATTATGCTCTGAAACATGTAGCCAAGCTCCCCACGCTGCAGCCCCCCAGGTGTGACGTCACTTCCTGTCCTGGGTAGTCCATGTGCTGCAGGGTGGCACCAGGATATCCAATTTTGTTTCCAGTGACCTAACCAGCTCCTGACAGCGGCATCTGTTTCCTGGCTTCTGAAGATGCACTGAGGCTCAACAGTAAACCACACTGGGTGGATTACATACTCTTATCCTTATGCATCTTGTGAGTTGCTAAATGTGATTTTTGATAAAGTCTTTCTCTATATACTGCATTTACTTTGTGCCCTCTGCTGTTTCCCACCACACCTACAAAGAAGCTGTCACCTTGAGAAACCATCACCGCACCAGGAACCTCCAGTAGTCAGGCAGCCCAGGACTCATACATAGCCCCACCAAAACCATCACTAGAGAATCAACAAACTGGAGCTCCTTGGAAGAAAAACAAGAACAAAGTCTAAAACCCATCCCTGCCACAGGCACCAACATTTCCTTTTATATTTATTACTATCTAGGCTTCTCTAGAAATTCACCCTCTTCTTAATCGTCCAGGTGACCATTCTTAACAGGACCAAAGGAAAGCGACCCCCAATCACGTAGTACTTGTGACAAGAAAATGGAAAATCTGTATGCAGTAAGAATACCACCACCGCCACCAAAACCACCGGTGAAAACTCGCCAGTGAGTAGGATCTTTTACGGTTTTAATAAAAGGGTATTATACAATTGGAGCTTCCTTTTCCTTGTCAAGGCTGGGCTCCTGCTATTTTCTAGCAGCTCTTCTCTTTCAGTTAAAGCCGTGATTCTCCACTCCTGTCCTCAGGATCCACTAACAGGCCAGGTTTTAAGTATTGCCTTGGGGAGATGCAGACTAGAATAGTGCAATCACTGAGCAGCAAATGATATCACCTGTGATGTATTTCAGTTATCTTGCAAAACTGCCCTGTTAATGGGTCCCGAGGACCGGAGTTAGAGGTTGCTCAGCTGTTGGATAATTACCAGACACTCATTTCCACAGTGACTCCCCTGGTTACCATTACCTGTCTTATTAGTCCATCCTACGGCCAGCCCTTTTTGGCTCTTTTAACACCTTTGCTCATTCCCTCTGTGCCCTCACGTGGTCAACATCTCCAGTGTGTTCCTGTATATGAATTGGCCTGGCTGACTTCTCTTCTGATCCCTGCTTTTGATTTTTGGCTCCTGACAACGCTGACTTCTGGTTCCCTGATCCTGGCTTATCTGATTACCTCTGGCATCCAAACCCTGGCTTCTCTTTTTGACTACATTCCTGAACTGTGTTATTTTTGTTATTATATTAAAGGTGTGATTTTAACTGCATTTTCTGTCTCTGCCTGGTCTATGGTTCCTGACATTCCTTTTATTTTTCTCTGTGACTAGGAGTCATTATGTCCACAACCGCCACCATTTTAAAACAGAGGAGCTTTTGAAGATCTCAGACTCTTATATTCCAACCAGAAGATTCGTTTCTGAATGCGTATTTCTTAATGCAGTGAGGTCCTACGTTTCCAGTTAGTTTCCACCTGTGGTTTTGGTGGTGGCATTCTTACTCCATCTTTCAAGTCACATGTGTTAAAAACCATGCCTGCAGGCCGAATCCATCCAGCCAGGCCATTTCATGTTGCTCTTGCATCCCTCCTGCAGCTGCAGCACCCCTCTCATCTCCGCCCCCACCTTCCTCAGCAGTCTGAAGCAGAGGAGAGGACAGAACTCCTCCTAGAAATTCTGCTCCTCTCTGTGCAGCCGCATCAGCACCTCGTCTCTGCCTCCCCCCCCCCCCCCATCTCAGCATTCAGCAGACTGGCAGCTGACTCCAGACCCCCTCTGGATCCCCTGCAGACCCTGCACTTTCTGCATCCCCAGCTTTTTCTTGGCAGCAGCACAAAGTAAGAGGGGTGCACTGTGATGTAAGGAAGGGTGGGGGACTCTTGACATCTGATGGTGGGGGGACTCTTGACATCTGATGGTGGGGGGGCTCTTGACATCTGATGTAATGGGGGAGTGCTCTGAACATCTAGTCTTACAGATACAAGGGCTCTTTGAGAGCAACCATAATGCTGATGCAGCCTGCAATGCAATTGAATTTGACACCCCTGTTCCAAGTTATTGTCCCAAGTGCTACATTACTGGAGGTTGCTTTCTGTTTTTACTTTTGAAAGTTTATATTGGTAGTCACAGTCTAACTTTTAGGGCTGCAATTTATACTTTGAAACCTTAATAAGAACTGTTAGTCGAGGTCTAGTTGGTCGTTGCCCTTGGGTGTGGTCCGTATTTGTCTTCGGCTTCAGGTGAGTCCTGGTCGTGGCTCGGCTGACACTGGGTTGGGTTGGTTTGTGGGAGCATTGGGTGGAGGTTTGGATATACCTTACAGGCGGTTCAATTGCAGACAATATTGATTGGCTTCTGTGATACACTACTGTATTATAATGATTTTCTATTTCATTGTCCTCAATCAGATTTTGGAGGTCAGTACAATCCCCTGAGGAAGCCCACGGGGGCGAAACATGTTGGGATGATAGCTGACGAAAGCCTATACCAATCTTGGCTGGACTCCATCACGCATTAAGCTGTAATACATGGTTTTAATGTACACCCATGTTATATACTTTTATGGAACATGTGTTTATAATAAAGATAATTGGTTTTAAAATAATTGTGATTGGATTATTCTACAGCGCCGTATAATCCCCTCAGGGAACTCATTCTTTCATTGTATTTACAATTTGGGATGAGGTGCCATCTATTCAGGTTACTCTATTGGGTTACTGACCAAGGTAACATTCAACAAAGAAACTGTATTTATTTTTATTTTTTTATATGGCAGCTTGAATAGAATAGATTGGATACCAGTGTGGACTATTTTGTTAAAGATTATTTTATTGCCAACAGGACATTGATGGGTGTGACAGACCCAACTGGGACAGGGGCTTTTGGAGGGGACTAGGGGCTAGCCTTCTACCAACTGATTATGGCCCATGGAGAAGACCGAGTTTTTTGTCTTCTTCTCCTGGTCAGAGCATGGAAAAGAGCTCAGTTCAGCCTCTGATCCCACGGAGAGAGCAGATCATTCTCTAATGATGGACAACAACGTGATGAACGCTGAGAGTGAGGCTTGGATTGATTCTCTGAATAAGAACAATAAAGCTTCCCGTCTGGAGTGGATGGAAAGGTGGGAATACGGTGGCCCTCCTGCAGACTGGGTTGGAGAAGCTCCTTCACTTGGGACAAAAATATTTATCAATGATCCCCCTCAAGAAATCTATGAGGATAAATTGAATTCCACTTTTTCTTATGGTGACTTTTCAAGTGGACAGATTACACGAGTACCTCAAAGCCAGCATGTGTAATGTACTTTGTATATTCAGGGGTGGGCTTGTTGCCAGACTGTCTGCGGTGGACTCCCTAATTAATCAAAGCATTGTCTGTATGCCTGGCTGTTGATTTGCTTACTGTTAATTAGATCACTGTTAGCTGCAAGCTGTTAATTAGATTAATGTTTGATTAGATCACTGTTAGATGTTAGTTGCTACCTGTTGATTAGCTTACTGTTAATTAGATCACTGTTAGCTGTTGGCTGTTAATTAGCTGTACTGATGATTTTACAGTTTGCATTGTTTAGGATAATGTGATCAAGATCTTACCTGATTTTATGTGGTATGTATTCTCTGTGAATTTACAACAGAGCTCCTGTTTGCACCTAAGCTAGTGCCGTCTAGTACTTGGGTGCAATTCCCAGATATACCTTGTTCCTGGTTCCAGAGTGGAGGAAACTGGATCTTAGAGGATGCGCTCAGGCAGGGTGCCAGGCGGTCCTCCACAATGGGAAATACAAAATTTGTGGTTGTTCCCAAAACAGGAACCAGGCCTCCAGTAGGGACACCTGGTCTGATGACAACTGGCTAAGAGTTTTAGAGAGTTATTTTCTCCTCCAGTTGAGTTTCTATTCACGAAGTGAAGGAAAATATCCCCAGTGGGTCACAGTTTGACTGCCTCTGCAGCAGGGTGGATAAAAATCAATGAAAAATCTGATTTTTTAAAATTTAAATCAGATTTTTTTTAGGATTTTTATCAAATGTATTTTAATAAAATGCTTTTGGAGTAATAATCTATCTAAAGATGGTTTTCTATTTAAGATGCATTAATAATTTAGTTTATTCGGCATGAAATGGAGCTTAGTTATGTAGCATGAGGCTGTATCTTCTGCAATATTTACATTTTTGGTAAACTCATTCAATGAATCCAAGCTCTACAAACTGAGATAACATGCACTGCATTGACGCATTTACACAATTTCACAGACAAAATAAAGTTCATGAATATTATTTTATCCCATTGTTTTGCAAATCTATGTACACTACAAACTATATGATTGAATTGGTTCTAATATCGCTGTTTTACTAACTTGACAGCTTATTATTCTAAATAGGAAACCTTCATTTTGTTTGCAAATATTAAAGATTCTAACTACCAGCAAGAATAAGTCCTTACATTTAAAGAGCACCTGTTATTTCAGATCCATCATGGCAGCGCCTGTTAGCGGGCATCCACTCACCTGCTGCCGCCACGTCCCTCACCTTGTTGTGTCACTGGCGCATTACCAGCCGTCCCATTAAAATGAATGGGAATGTCGATGAGTCAACAGCGTCAGAGGAGTAGCCGCTGTGGGACAGAGATGGCAGTTTTGCGCTTTAAAAATTATGAATTAAATCAAACCTTTTTTACTAGTGATTTAAATCAAATCCGCCCTGCTCTGCAATGTACTGTATTAATGGCCGGCCCTACCATGGGTCCCAGTGGGTCCACTGGACCCAGGCAGCACTTTGAGAGGGGCAGAAAATTAAACCATGGCCACCTTTCCTTCTCCTTCTCTATTTACCAAGCAAATTGACGATCAAGATTTTTTTTCCAGCAGTTTTGTGTCATGATGGCATCCCGGGCCACTCCTCCTGCCCCTATATTACCCTAGCCTGTCTATATACTACCCTATACTGCCCTATACTGTCCATATACTACCCTAGCCTGTCTATATACTACCCTACCTTGTCTATATACTACCCTAGACTGTCCATATATTACCTTAGCCTGCCCGTATACTACCCTAGCCCACCCCTATACTGCCCTAGTCTGTCCATATACTACCTTAGCCTGCCCATATACTACCCTAGCCCACCCCTATACTGCCCTAGTCTGTCCATATACTACCCTAGCCTGTCTGTATACTACCCTAGTCTGTCCATATACTGCCCTAGCCTGTCCATATACTACCCTAGCCTGCCCTATACTACCCTAGCCTGTCTATATACTGCCCTATCCTGTCCATATACTACCCTAGCCTGTCTATATACTACCCTAGCTTGTCTATATACTACCCTAGACTGTCTATATATTACCTTAGCCTGCCCGTATACTACCCTAGCCTGTCTATATACTACTCTAGCCTGTCTTTATACTACCCTAGCCTGTCCCTATACTACCCTAGCCTGTCTATATACTACCCTAGCCTGCCCATATACTATCCTAGCCTGTCTATATACTACTCTAGTCTGTCCATATACTACCCTAGCCTGTCTATATACTACCCTAGCCTGTCCATATACTACCCTAGCCTATCTATATACTACCCTAGCCTGTCTATATACTACCCTAGCCTGTCCATATACTACCCTAGCCTGTCTATATACTACTCTAGCTTGTCTATATACTACCCTAGCCTGCCCCTATACTAACCTAGCCTGTCTATATACTACCCTAGCCTGTCTATATACTACCCTAGCCTGCCCCTTGAAATTGAACATAATAGTATGTCATATAATTTTATATATAGACAAGGTGCTGTTGCATGGAAATCTGACTTCTTGATAAATGTAATTTTAGTTTTAGTCATCATGATATAAAATAATGGATGTGGGGGCCTTTTGATGGGTGTGATTTTTTTTTTTTTTGGGGGAGGGGGGGCAGCATTTCATACTTGGACCCGGGCAGCACAATGTCTTGGCCAGCCCTGTCTGTATTCACATGTACATGTATGGACCGATGTAAGAATGAAGACAAGAGCGATATCACACAAGTTCTTTGTTATCAACAAATTCCTTTTTTGACCTTTTTTAACTCACCCGTAATTTTTAGTTTATCTTGTAAGAAAGACAGATTTGCAGACAGTTTGAGTAATCGTTTCCATAAGGCAATCCTGATTTCCACAGATAATCAGCACCAAGAGACGTTTTCGAAAATAACACATTTTATCAAGTCTTATAAACAGAAAATAAAAGCTGTACATCATGGCTCGGATCACTGCAAAAACAATGCAGTACAAATTATACATTTTATTTATTAAATATTACAGAATGCAAACTATTAAAGCTGAACTCTGGGCCATTAACCACTTCAGCCCCGGAAGGTTTTACCCCCTTCATGGCCAGGCCATTTTGTGCGATACGGCGCTGGCTTTAACTGACAATTGCGCGGTCATGCGATTCTGCACCCAAATAAAATTGATGTCCTTTTTTTCCCACAAATAGAGATTTCTTTTGGTGGTATTTGATCACCTCTGTGGTTTTTATTTTTTGCGCTATAAACAAAAAAAAAGACTGACAATTTTGAAAAAAAGCAATGTTTTTTACTTTATGCTATACAACAGCCAATAAAAAATGTAAAAAATTGAATATATTCATCAATATACCCTGCTGCAGTATATCTCAGTGGGGCAGTCCAGAGCTGGTTAAAATAAATTCCATAATAGCCACAAAGTGCACAGATCCACTTTATGACCACCGGATGCCTTTTCAACCCAGAAATGACCGTGTAATACTAGCAGTGACATTATCATTGTGCAGAGAGCTGAGATGTGGGAGGAGCCCAGCAGGCTCCACCCACTACAGTCTTGCCTGCAGAAATCTACAGGAGGGGCGGAGACAAGACCAGTCACCCTGCGCAAGAAGAGAGAGCAGCAGTGATCAGTCTTTATAACAGGAAGCTCCTGCACAGAGGGAAAGTCTCACACTGGATTACTGCACAGATCTGGAAGAAATACACAAAGCACACTAAGACTGAAGTAAGAGTACACTTGATGACTCTGGAACCCTTCCACCAATCAACCTCCCTCATCCCTAGATGCCCCCCATTGCAGTAATGTTTTTATCAGTGGCGGCCCATTCATTAAGGGCGCACGGGCGCCGCCGCCCCATCCCTGCCGCCGCCCCCTATCCATGCACCCGGCCCCTTTCTGGACACATGGATTCCTATAGTGGGGGGTGTTTTTTTTAAGCACCTGACTAGAGCCCAAGGCTCTAACAGGCTTCAAAGAAGGGGCTTGGGGCGCAGAGAGTGTGACCCGATACCACCAAATTGTGTGACCATAGCAAATAAATTTTTGCTATTTTCACACTGCAGTGCCTCTCCGCCAATCAGGAGGCAGGTCGGTGAGACCTGTTTCCCGATTGGCCAAAACACCAGGTGATCCTATTGGATGCTTTGGCAAGGATGGGGAAACAAGAGGAGCAGACACCTCCATCCGCCCTCTCCACACACCGCCGCTGCTGCTATGGAAGAGACAGAAGGATCCTTTCCACTCCAGAAACAGTAAGTGCCGGACCTCTGGGACGGGGGTGCATGCTGTCAGTGCCGCCCGCGAGCCACGCGGCGGGGGTGGGGGGGAGTAGTGCAGTGTACTCCTATCTAGTGACTGTATACTCCTATATGGTGACTGTATACCCTATCTGGTGGCTCTGTATACTCCTATCTGTTGACTGTATTTCCTATCTGGTGACTCTGTATACTCCTATTTGGTGGCTCTGCATACCCTATCTGGTGGCTCTGTGTACTCCTATCTGGTGGCTCTGTATACTCCTATCCGATGGTTCTGCATACCCTATCTGGTGGCTCTGTATACTCCTATCTGGTGGCTTTGTATACTTCTATCTGGTGGCATTGTATACCCTATCTGGTGGCTCTGTATACTCCTATCTGGTGGTTCTGTATACCCTATCTGTTGGCTCTGTATACTTCTATCTGGGGGCTCTGTATACACCTATCTGGTGGCTCTGTATACCCCTATCTGGTGACTGTATACCCTATCTGGTGGCTCTGTATACCCTATCTGGTGACTGTATACCCTATCTGGTGGCTCTGTATACCCTATCTGGTGGCTCTGTATACCTCTATCTGATGGCTCTCTATACCCCTATCTGGTGACTTTGTATACCCCTATCTGGTGATGCTGTATACCCTATCTGGTGATGCTGTGTACCCTATCTGTGATGCTGTATACCCTACCTGGTGATGCTGGGCTGTATACTGCTGACACAATGGGTGGAATATACAAGGAGTGGGGCTTATGAGAAGTGGGAGGTGTCAAAAAGGCAGGACGGGGTCTGGCACCCCCATTCTAAAATTTCACCAGCCGCCACTGATTTTTATGACTTACCCTTTATTGATTTTTTTCAGGCAGGTCATCTGATCTTGGATCCTATTCTTCTTCAGATCTTCCCCTTGTGGTGGTGGGGGGGGGGAGGTGCTGCATGATGCAGAGAGCAGTGATGGCTGTAAATGAAGGGTGCTGAGAAGGTCCCCTACGTTCTGCTCTCACAATATGTCCTCAGTCTTCCAGGTTGAGCTTTGATGGAGTTCATTCAGCCTAAAAGGCTGAGGACAAGGCTGGTGGTGTCCTCAGCCTGCAGGGGCCAGCTTCGAATTAAAGGTGAGTATTGCAGCCTGAGCTGCTCTTTTATTTTTAAAACCCCCAGGGTGTCTATTCTAAAAAATAAAAAAGCACAATGTCCACAGTCAGACTTAACCTAGCAGTGTGTTTTTGAATTGTGAAACCAGAGCACTAAACCCACATGGATATGACAATAGACTTGCAGCTTGTGTTCTTGTACTGAATTCAGAAAGAGTCCAATACATGGCAATTACAATGGTTTTGGAAACAGATTCAGTCGAGGAATTGAGGTAGTCAAGCATATGAACATCAATCAACAAACAAAAACAATTAAAAAATATAATTTAAAAAAATACCAAATTTATTTAATCACAGAAACTTAAAAACTGTGAACGATAAGTAATTCCAGTAATTAAAAAACAAGACGTTTGCAGTTTTAGTCACGGATATGTCAAGTAACATCATAACTCAACACTGAATGTTTTATATATAGGATGATAATTTAACCATTTGCCTCCTGGGCACTTCACCTGCTTCCTGACCAGGCCAATGTTCAGCTTTCAGCGCTGTCGCACTTTGAATGAGAATTGTGTGGTCATGCAACACTGTATTCATGTGCAATTTTTATCATTTTTTGAGACAGGTACAGCTTTCTTTGGTGGTATTTAATCACTGCTGGGTTTTTTATTTTTTGCTAAATGAAAGAAAAAGGACCAAAAATTTTGAAAAAAAAATATCTGTTAAAACATTTTGTAAATAAGTAATTTTTCTCCTGATGTGCCCTGATGAGGCTGCACTGATGGGCACTGATATGCAGCACTGATGAGCAATGATGGGGCTGCACTGATGGGCTGCACTGATGAGGCTGCACTGATGGGCACTGATGGGGCTGCACTAATGGGCACTGATGGGACTGCACTAATGGGCACTGATAGGCAGCACTGATGGGCTGCACCGATGAGGCTGCACTGATATGCAGCATTGATGGGCATGGATAGGTGGTGCTGATGGGCACTGATAGGTGAAACAGATGGGCGGCACTGATAAGTGGCACTGATAGGAGGCACTGATGGGCACCGATATGTGGCACTGATGAGGCTGTACTGATATGCAGCATTGATGGGCATGGATAGGTGGCACTGATGGGCACTGATAGGTGACACTGATGGGCGGCACTGATAGGAGGCACTGATGGACACTGATTGGTGGTACTGAGGGGCGGCACTGATAGATGGCACTGATAGGCGGCACCGATGGACACTGATAGATGCCACTGATAGACGGCACTAATGATGAGGCACTGATGGACACTGAAAGGCAGCACTAATGGGCACTGACAGGAATCACTGATAGGCACTGATAGGCGGCACTGGTGGGCACTGAAGGGTAGCACTGATGGAGCTGCTCTGATCATCAGGGCACTGATTGTCAGTGCAGATGTCTCTGCTGATGAATGTCCCTTACTGGCTCTCCTCACTCCTTGTCAGTGTGAGGAGAGGAATGACGATAACCTGCATCTCCTGTTTACTCTGTGATCAGCTGTGATTGGATACAGCTGATCACATGGTAAAGAGCCTACTTCATAGTCTGTTTAGCGTGATCGGTGATGCTCTGTGTCGGAGGGACACAACGCACCCCCGATCGCCGCACCTTGCTATCCCAGAATAAGCTGGGCTGTGGAGAGGGTGGAAGTGGCTGGCTCAGGCTCTCAGCGGTGTGGACCAACTCTGTGATGTTTCTTGATGGTGACAACAATGTGATTTAGCAAACTAAGTATAATCTGAGGGTTTACCAAGTTTATTAGCACAATTATTAAATTGTGCTTAAATTATTTGTTATAAAATTATGACATTAACCAAACAAATAAACTAATAATGAATGTAAATAAAAATGTTAAACTAATTGTAGGATCTGTGTTGGATAGAGTAGGTAAGGGTGAAAACCCTATGAGTTAATTTTTACTGCCTGTGTCCTGCTGGGGAGACTTCCCTTCACGTCCTGTCCTGTAGACACAACAGGAAGTAAGAAGAAATCTCTCTAAAGTGAAGGTAGTTTCCTCTAAGTAATCACCGCCACAAGTGTCCTCAATGGATGATTCGTGTTCTCATGACAACTCAAATCATTTGGGTTTTCCCATCACTCTCTGCCTTGTTGGCAGTGGTCACTGGGATAAATAAAGAGGGTGGATCTACCTAGCTGGAACACAGAAATGAAAACCTGAGGTTTTATCTATCCAAAGCTAAATACTATATATTGTAAAAAAATGCCTATACCTTGCACTTGAAACATTTATGGATATTAGGTATGGGCCCTTGGAAAAAAAAACTGGGGCCCCCAGACATCTGGCCTGGAGTATAGATGGGCAGAATGCATAATTGCAACCCTGCTGAAATCACATCACTTTAAGGTGGAATAACCCGTAACCACTTCATCCCCGGAAGGTTTACCCCCCATCATGACCAGGCCATTTTTTGTGATACGGCACTACGTCGCTTTAACTGACAATTGCGCGGTCGTGCGACGTTGTACCCAAACAAGTTTGATGTCCTTTTTTCCCCACAAATAGAGCTTTCTTTTGGTGGTATTTGATCACCTCTGCGGTTTTTATTTTTTGCGCTATAAACAAAAAAAGACAATTTTGAAAAAATAAACAACATTTTTTTACTTTCTGCTATAAAATATTTTAAAAAAATGTAAACAAATAATGGTATTCATCAGTTTAGGCCAATACATATTCTGCTACATATTTTGGGTAAAAAAATCCCAATTAGCATATATAGATTGGTTTGCACAAAAGTTATCGTGTCTACAAAATAGGGGATAGATTTATGGCATTTTTATTATTTATTTCATTTTTTTACTAGTAATATTGCGGCGGACAGATTGGACACCTAACTGACATTTTTGACACTTTTTGGGAACCAGTGACATTATTACAGTAATTAGTGCTAAAAACATGCACTGTTATTGTACTAATGACACTGGCAGGGAAGGGGTTAATATCAAGGGTGATCAAGGGGTTAAATGTGTTCCCTTTTTGTGTTTACTAACTGTATGGGGGATGGGCTGCCTGGGAAAACACATAGATCCTTCCTCCTGCATAGCAGAAATACAGGATCTGTGGGATCTCCCCTGTCAGAACCGTATAAACAAGGCAGGTCCCCATTCTGTCACTGCGGGGAACAATCGCGGGTGGCCGGTGGACATCGAGCCCACCCCACCCGCTGATTGGCTCCCCCCGCTGGCCAGTGGCAGTGTGCAATTGTGAGTTCCCGAGTCGACGTACAGCTACGGCGATTTGTGGGAACGAGCCACCTTGCCACAGTATAATGACGGAGGCTGGTCAGCAAGTGGTTAAATGCTACATTTTTCTAATTTTTCCAATAGCAGATATTTCTGACATCTGATGTGTGTGATACATGATATTACCAGGCTGTCATAAAATGTTTTTAGTATACAGAAAAACCTCACCATGACAGCCCATATATAACCGCCATTTTCCTGGATTTTATTTCATTTGGGTCCTGTGGGAAAGATGGCCAGTGTGAAATGTTGGAGGGGCTCCAAGTAACGTTGTGGTGTTTATTGATAAATTCCATCCCTGCCTGTAGGAATGCTGACATCGTGCAATGCATTGTGTAGTACAAAGCAGGCAGCTGAAATGTTCTAGTCATTGTACTCTCGCAGTCATTTGTAATGGATAGCATCATCGAGCTGCTCTGGAAAATTATGATTCCTCCAGGCTTGCAAACCTTCCCTTCTTAAAATCAAACTATGGGGCATTTTTTTATGAGTAAATATTTGAAGTTATTGTTGTAAATATTTAATTCACCAGCACTAAATGTATGTACTGGCAAGGGGTACTGGAGGGTCGAGTGAAGCTGGCTGCTGGGGGATCTATTGTTGCTGGGGGGAGACCCTATTGTTATGGGGTGGGGGGGTCTATTGTTGTTGAGGATCTATTGTTGCTGAGGTGGGGTCTTATGTTTGTAGCGCCCCCATAGTGTAGGTGTAAGGAACCATCCGGGGCCATTGGAAGGCCAATGCACGGGCTCACGTAGCGGGTGCGTTCGTCCGTGCGCGCCTATGCACGGGAGTGCCGGCGTTGGTGCCAAAGCGGCCATTTAAGCCCTCTACACCCTGCAGTCAGTGCTGTCCATTCTACAGCTTTCTGGTTCCCGTGACCCCAGTGTTTATTCTAAGAGACTTCCTGTATCTGTGACCCCGGCTTCCTGTTGGACTTTCTTTGCCTGCTGCCTGCCCCGACCTTCAGCCTGCCTACTACTACGCCTCTGCCTGACCCCTTGTACTTCTATTGCCTGCACGTTGCCGAACCTGCCTGTACCCGACTATCCGCCAGCCTGAACCACTTGTACTGCATCGCCAGCTTGTTACCGACCCGGCCTGAACAACCGCTCTACTGCCTGCACGAGCTCCTGTGGACCATCACCTACCATCTGTGACCAAGTCCAGCCCTCGTGCACCCCCTGTGCTCCAGAGCTCCCTGTCTCCACTATCAGGGGCTCTCGAACCAGGGCCGTAAGAAAGGTTGCCCCCGCATAAGTCAGACTCGACCACCAGGTACGTGAGAGTAGGCGTTTTTGCGAGATAGGTTTTTCTGCAGGAGAGGCAAAATTTAGTCTGGCCTGACTGTAGGAGCAGGTCTGAATGTTTTGATCTGGGCTTGGGAAGTGGCTCAGGTAGGACTGGGGCAGTCCAACAGATGATGTCACTAAACCCTCCTACCTTCTTCTGGGAAGCACTGGAACTTTTCAGAATGAAGGTGGGACAAGAGGTGTCATCATCTGGAGTATCATGGGAATCCCTGACCAATCCCCAATCTGGATTGGCAGGGGGCAGGCCTTCTCATATACTCGGGGCTGGGTCAGTGTGGGAGGAGTTGCTGGAGGTGGAAGTCTGAAGATGTAGCAGAGGTGCTGTGGATGCCTCTACCTGGGTGGGAGCCCTCAGTCTGGGGGGTGACCATGAGGCCTGGAGGTTTGGGTCCAGCCAGGAGTGGAGGTGATTCCTGAAGTCGCACAGGGGAATAGGAGAACAGCTGAGGTGCTACTGAGAGACTTTAAAGAGTCCACTGGAGTCGGTGAGTGACAGACCCTGGGAGCTGGAAGAGAAAGTGCTGGAGCAGGCTGGGAGAGGAATAGTAGACAGTCTGTGAGGCCATGGGAGCCAGTCAGGGGAAGGAGTGTCACTGTGAGGAAAGCAGGTCAGTGTGTTGGCCAGGAAGAGGGTTGGGCTGGAAGTTGTAGTCCATCAAAGGCCCAGCTAGCACCCAAGTACATTTGTGATCCTTGGCTTGTAATGGGTGGTCCTGAGGTCCTGCTGACAGAGTTTAGACCTCACCACGTGCTAGCTGCGGTGAAGAGAAAGGAGTAGAGAAGCTTGATAAATTTCCTTTCAAGCTGGAAACCAAGTGATGTGCTGGAGAGTAATGAAGGAGCAATAGTCTGCAAGTACAGTGCTGGAGAGAGGGGGTTGTGAGGAGTAACAGTCTGCAGAAGGACAGTCTGCAGAGCAAGTGTGCATATACAGGACTGTATATAGAAGTTGTGTTTAATAATTCCTGGGGCATCCCGCAGTCACCCATTTTCCCTATCCAAGTTATTTCCCCTACATAAAACAACAAAAACAAGAGCCGGCCTGGTCAGTGTCTATGGATGTGTGAGATTTGGTGGGATTGAGGGCAGCTATCAGGTGAACCACAACTAATGCTACTCCCAAGGGAGCACATGGCTACATGTTGTTGGGGAGTCAATTGTTGCTGGGAGGGATCTAATTTTGAGGGTGGAGTCTACTGATGAAGGTTGATAGGGGATCTATTGTTGCTGGGAGGGATTATTGTTTGGGGGGTGGGGGTCTATTGTTGTTGGGGTTCTATTGTTTACGGGGTCTTATGTTGTTGGGGAGTCAAGTGTTGCTGGGAGGATCTACTTTTAAGGGTGGTGTCTATTGATTCAGGCTGTTGGGAGATCTATTAATGCTGTGGGGGTACATTGTTGCAAGGGCTCTAGTGTTGCTGGGGGGTATCTTTTATGTGCCTTCACTCACATCAGGCTTACCAGGTCTGGTTGTCTTCTCCCCAGGAGGTTCCACCATCAGGGAAACCGTGGCCCCGGGAGATAACCAAGATACCTGACTTTGGAGCAGCTACAATAGTTGAAGGAGCAGCCACTTCAGTTAGCTTAGTGACAGCAGCAGGGTTCTCAGTAGTTTCCTGAGCTGGAATTGCGACACAATTCACCTGTAGTACCCAAGGGGGTAGGGCTGGCGAAACTACCTCTAGTAGTGATTCTCTGTAGTGCCTGCAAGTAATCCAGGGCCGAACTATCGTAGCTAGGCCAGAACACTTTGCACATAACAGCCCGATTGGTTCATAGGCTCCCACTGTGTAAAGGGCGAGGCTACCTTTTGGTACATACCGCACTCCGGTATCAGCAATGACACCTTTCTGTCCCTTCAGGCTAGGGCCGATACCCGGAACACACACTTTCCAATCTGCCATGGAAACTCCAAACTGCACCATCTTCTCCACTGAACAGCAGTATCGCAACACATGGGTGAGCAATGGTGGTGCGCACAACAGCGTCTCCTCCTCCTCTGCAGAGCGACGACTCCTCCACCTGCCAAGGGATTGGTTTACGTGCTCTTCAGTAACTTCAGCGCCCGCCTCTTTTCTCCAGCAGCGCGCCAAAACTTTTCTGGAGTCTGCCTTAACCCCTGCAGCACTCTCCCAAGAGAAAAAAGACTCATTGCTTCTTCCCCACATGATGCATCTGGATAATAACACAGTCTCTGAGGATTAAAAATGTTACTTGCCACTCCCCCACGGAGCCAAACAAAATCTTTGTGTAGTTCTAGTCCGTTGCCAGGGGCGACCACAGCAAAAATAATGCTGGGCCCCACATTGGGCGCCAAAACATAGCAATGCCCCTGACTGTCAAAGGCCTGATGGTGACCTCCAGAGTCAGGGACAGCTGACTAGTAGTGATTCTCTGCAGTGCCTGCAAGTAATTCAGGGCTGAACATCCATAGCTAAGTTGGAACGGCTTCAGGAGATCTGTTGTACTGCTTTACTTATCATTAACACATTCCTACAAATTACAATTACAAGTTACAATGATACTTGGTTCTGTATTTTCTAAAAAGGGTGGTACTGGGAGGTAGGTAGGGGGTAGAACCAAGGCCCAATGCTTGGAGTTGGGTAGTTTTTAAAAACAACAATAATAATAATAATAAGAAGAATTAGATAGATAGATAGATAGATAGATAGATAGATAGATAGATAGATAGATAGATAGATAGATAGATAGATAGATAGATAGATAGATTATATATGAAGCAAGAAATTTTATATTCAAATATTGTACTTACATTTTTTTCATATAAACTTATATTTTAAAGAACGAAGTATATATTAGATAGATAGATAGATAGATAGATAGATAGATAGATAGATAGATAGATAGATAGATAGATAGATAGATAGATA
>BLSH010017717.1:93630-115373 GCA_018402905.1 Glandirana rugosa | reverse complement strand
ATGATGTCACTAGAGGTGAGGGTGACGGATGACGATGATGTCACTAGAGGTGAGGGTGACGGATGACCATGATGTAGCAGTAGGCAGTGGGAGTGGAGATCACTGTAGTAGCAGTAAGCACCAGGAGTGGAGATGACTGTAGTAGCAGTAGGCACCAGGAGTGGAGATCACTGTAGTTGCTGTAGGCACCAGGAGTGGAGATCACTGTAGTAGAGGTGTCTACTGCTGTCATTTTCAGGTTCCAGAGAGATTCCACAGGTATGATATATACATAATTACATTGAACCAAGCTTGAACAATGTAGCTATATTTAAAAATACCTATAGCTGGAATTCTTCTTTAAGGGTGACAGCGGGGACACAGACAGCAATAAAATAACTTCCTTATCCTATCCAAAACTAAATAAAAAAATGGCTTGGGTTACATTTTAAATGCTAAATTAGTAGAATTCACCAGCAGAGTTTTTGATCCAGGGAATTAATCTGTCTGCAACTGTTGGGGCCAAAAAGGCTTATTTCTTCCTCTCGTTTTAGGATTGCTTGGCAGTTGCTGTTTTTCCTGATCACTGGTATTACAGCGGTATTATAATAGGTTCACTACAGTCTTTTTCCACCTTTCTTTGCTAAGGATAGAAAACTCTGTAGCATTTGAAGTAGAGAATCACCTTTAAGAAGAGGTGACATTGTTGCTCTCAGTCATCAATCAGATCCCATCAATCATTTGTAATCCGCATTGTATCTCCCGCATTCACACAGCTGCACAGAACAGGATATATGAAAAAGTACCAATACCAAGCCAAACTGCATCATTGCCCATAAAATGTTCACTTTTCATCGCGTTGCAGCAGCCAAACAGAAAATGATTGAACAAATAGAAACACACTCCCCTCTGAATGCCGGGATTTGCTCTATAAACCAAGCAAAATAAATAAATTCATAAAAAATGGCATGGCCAACAGCTGCTTCTAATTTACTGGTTGGAAATGATTAAAACCAGGATTAGCTCTGATAAGATATATGTCGGGCAGACGAGAACGATACCAAACCTTATGCATATATAGAAGTTAAAAAAAAAATGGAACAAGTTTAGGTATTCGATGGCCATTGACCTTCAGACTGGTCTGTTATGGGGGAACTCTGGTGGGGCGACCTCCACCTCTTGCTGTAGCCATTGTTTAAGTGTCTTAAAGTGGAACCTAAGCCAAAAAGGTTTTTGGTATTAGTTTTGGATAGGGTGGAGAAGGGATAGGGCATCTATCAGGTTTTATTACTGTCAGAGATTCTTTTCTGACCATACAGAAAGCATAGCTCCCAACTGTCCTTCATTTGGAAGGACTTTCCATCTTTTGGAACCAAATCCCTCTTTCATCCCCAGTTGTCCCTCTCATTGGTCTGATGTATAGATCTCTATGATATGTTTTTTAGCTATGAAAAGTGCATTTACTTCACTAAACCTTTAAAATGTTCCATTTATTTTTATTTTTTTTAAAAAGACAAAATAAATGAAAAGTAGTGGTGAAAAGAAATGCAGTTTTGGAGTAATCAAAAATTTTTTTTCCACCATTAGTCTTCATGGTCCGCATTACTAGAGGCATGGCAGGGGTGCATCCTTCGCCAACATACTTTGTGCTTTAATTTGTCCTTCATCTGTCCTCCCATCGCAGAAAACTGGGAGGTATGAGATAGTGAGAATATTCTACTCTTTAAATGGAAGCATCTAATGGTTTCCTAGAGCAGTGGCTTTCAACCATATTGAGACCAGGGCCCAGTAAATTCTTTTAAAACCTTCTATGCCCCAACAGTAAAAACAAGTTTATACTAACACAATAAAAGTATGGGAATGCAAAATGTGTCTTGAAATGCCGGAAAGCTCTGGATGGGGCTGGGTGCCACTGTGGGGGAGATGGGGGTTTAGAGGTGGTTAAGGGGGCTCCAGAAAACTGTAGAGGATAGAGTTTCTGGAGGGGTTAGGGTTCTCTCCAAGAGTCTGGGGAATTTGCAGGGGCACTTTAGGAACTAGGGGATTCTGCAGGAACTAGCTGGCACTGTGGGAGTTTGGGGGGGGGGGGGCAGGGTTGGACAATGTTGGAGACAAGGGGCACTATGAGGGAATGGAGGCATTACAGTAGGCTAGGAGGCACTGCAGGGAGCTGGAGGGGATACTGTGAGAAGCTGGGTGACACTGTGGGAGTTTGGATAGCACTGTGGGAGGTTGGGGGCAATGTGGGGGCTGGGAGGCACTGCAGTCTTCTATGGGTGTTTAGGGGGAACTATGGTAGCTGGGAGGAACTGTGAACTTAAGAACCACTGTCCTAGAATGCTAGGAGACTCTCCTAGAGGGTTTGTGCACAGATTGCAGTTCAGCTGGCAAGATCTGATTCTGCCATACATGTATATAGTTTGCTCAACCTTGTGCCTGTTCTTATTCCTCAGGTGACCGGAGAAAGAAAAGAGAATCTGTCTATTTATTGGGTGGATGTAAATCTAAACTATATGATCAAAAGTATGTTGTCACCTAACTAACCATCAAATCTAAATCTATGGCCACTCCCCTCCAAATAACCGATTTTGGGCATTTCCGGTGACGGGTACAGTTATTCCAACAACATACAAAGATAGTTTAGACAATTGTGTGCTTCCAGCCCTGTGAATGTAATAGTTTGGAGAAGGTCATCTTCTCTTCAGCATGGCTGTGTACAATGCCAGATCCATATGGATATGGCTTGACCAGTTTGATATGGAGGAACTCCAGTGGCCTTCACAGATCCCTGACCTCAACCCTATTGAACATCTTTGGGATGCATTGTAACGCATACTGTGAGCCAGGTCTTCTCAACCAACATCAATAGCTGACCTCACACATTTTTTATGGTCAAACCATCAATCCATGTATCTCTGTTTCTTTCCCTCTCTCCTCCTCTATCTATCTACCTATCTATCTATTAAATATCGATCAATCTGTGTTGGGTCTTCTATCTGTCTATCTATCCGTCTTTCAGCTTGCACTTGAGGTTCATAGATGACATGCATCATTTTCTTGCCATTTTTGTATGTACTATGTACTATTTCCTATATTCAGCATTAAGACAGATTGGTGATTATGGGAAGGGTGGCAACATAATGTAAATATAGTTAGCGCTCTTATCTCTAGCGTCTGTCAGCATGAGGCAGGAGTAAGAGTCAGCGCTGGAGGCCTGTACACTAAATTATGCCAGATCTCAATAACAATGTTGAATAAAATGATCCAACATCAACAAACAGTGCATAGAGCAAAAATGCCAAGGAATATACACAGCGGAGACTGGATATCCTCTCCCCCAAAAATAAATGTTGCATTCATTGTCTGGGGGAGAACAAATAAAAGGCAGTTTTGGGGGGGGGTGTCTTAAGTAAATATTGCGGAAATATTTAATTTTATCAATTTTTTTTTTTTTAATTTTGAAATCCGTGATAGTGACAACATTTTTAAAGTAAACCTGTCAGATTATTGAAAAAAAAAATCAAGATTAAAGGTCCTTGTAAAAGAAGCGCTGTTATACTCACTTCTCCGGTGGCCCTTGTCACCTTTCTCCCCTCCTTCCATGCAGCCTCAGGTTAACTTTTCGGCATTTGACATTCCCATCCTTAATGTGACTTGTGCTTGGAGCCATGGTACAGAGTCTCCCAACATTCCTAGAAGTATTCCGTTCCAAAGAGGTTTGGAGCCTGGAGCACTGAAGAAGAAGAGGAAGGACACGGGGCAGCCACACATTTTATTTTAGAAACTCTTCTCTTGAAGGGACCTTTGATGTTGATTTGTTTGTAACCTAACATGGTCACTTTAATTTGTAGCACCTGGGCAGAGCCAAAAACTATGATGGACAAAGTAACAGGTTCCCTTGAAGAGGTGCTAACATATTTTTGGCCCCTTTCCCCCCACTTTGCCCCAAGCCTCCTACTTGTGTAGATAAGGTCTATTATTGGAGGAAAGTTTACTCCATTCAGGAGAAAGGTTGCTGATTGCTGGGTGAAGGAGGAGTTCTGTGGAGTTTGTAAAGAAGAAAGGATCTACAGTATTTGTGCAGTGTGTTGAGAAATGTAGAGGTCACAACATGCGTGAACTGGAATCTTCCCTTGCTGGTGAGGGCATGGGTATGAAGCCATGTTCCTTCAGGAAATGTTGACATCCAGAGAAAAAAAAGCTTGATAAAGCCCCACTCTGGGCCCCACTATATTTTTAAAGTGGTTGTAAAGCCCAAAAAAAGAAAAAAAAACCTGCAAGACAAAGGCATAATGAGCTAGTATGGATCGCATACTAGCCCATTATGAAATACTTACCTTAGATCGTTGCTGTGACAGCGGTTCCCGAGCACAGTTAAAATAACGCAGTGCTGTATCGCAATAAATGGTCTGGTCCTGAAAGGGGGAAAACCTTCTGGGGCTGAAGTGCTTAATGGCATCCCAGTTTATTCCATCAATATTGAGTTGGCCCACCCTTTGCAGCTATAACAGCTTCAACTCTTCTGGGAAGGTTGTCCACAAGGTTTAGGAGTGTCTATGGGAATGTTTGACCATTCTTCCAGAAGCAAATTTGTGAGGTCAGGCACTGATGTTGGATGAGAAGGCCTGGATGCAGACTCTGCTCTAATTCATCCCAAAGGTGTTCTATTGGGTTGAGATCAGGACTCTGTGCAGGCCAGTCAAGTTCTTCCACCCCAAACTCGCTTATCCATGTCTTTATGGACCTTGCTTTGTGCACTGGTCCAAATCATTTGGTGAAGGGGGGATTATGGTGTGGGGTTGTTTTTCAGGGGTTGGGCTTGGCCCCTTAGTTCCAGTGAAGGGAACTCTTAAGGTATCAGCATACCAAGACATTTTGGACAATATCCTGTTCCCAGATTTGTGGGAAGAGTTTGGGGATTGCCCCTTTCTGTTCCAACATGACTGCGCACCACTGCACAAAGCAAGGTCCATAAAGACATGGATGAGTGAGTTTGGGGTGGAGGAACTTGACTGACCTGCACAGAGTTCTGACCTCAACGCGATAGAACACCTTTTGGATGAATTACAGCGGAGACTGCGAACCAGGCCTTCTCGTCCAACATCAGTACCTGACCTCATGAATATTCATTTCTGGAAGAATGGTCAAACATTCCCATAGACACTCCTAATCCTTGTGGACAGCATTCCCAGAAAAGTTGAAGCTGTTATTATTATACAGGATTTATATAGCGTCAACAGTTTGCGCAGCGCTTTACAACATGGGGGCAGACAGTACAATTACAGTACAAATCAATACAAAACAAATCAATAAAGGAGGAATCAGAGGGCCCTGCTCGTTAGAGCTTACAATCTAGAAGGGAGGGTCAAGAGGGACAAAAGGTAATAACTGTGGGGGATGAGCTGATGGAGAAAATGAAAATACAATTGTTACGTGTGGGTAGGATAGGCTTCTCTGAAGAGAAGGGTTTTCAGGGATCGTCTAAAAGCTAATAGAGAAGAAGATAATCGGACAGTTTGGGGTAAGCCGTTCTATAGGATTGGAGAGACTCTGGAAAAGTCCTGGAGGCGTGCATGGGAGGAGGTGATGAGGCAGCTAGAGAGCAGGAGATCTTGAGAAGAACGAATAGGTTGGTATTTAGATATTAGGTTAGTGATATAACTGGTGGCTGAGTTGTGGATGGCTTTGTAAGTAGTTAGTATTTTGAATTTAAATTGTTGGGTGAGTGGAAGCCAGTGGAGGGATTGACAGAGAGGAGTAGCAAACACAAAGTGATTGGTAAGGTGGAGCTACTGGCAGCAGTATTCATGATGGATTGAAGAGGGGATAGCCTATGTTGAGGTAAGCCAATGAAAAGGGAGTTGCAGTAGTCAAGACAAAAGATAACCAGGGAGTGGATTAAGAGCTTTGTTGTGTCGTTGGTTAGAAAGAGGCATATTTTGGAGATGTTGCAGAGGTTGAGGCGGTAAGATTTGGACAGTGATTGGATGTGGGGCTTAAAGGAGAGTTCAGAGTCCAGAACTACACCTAGGACCTTGGCATATGGGGATGGGTTTATAGTTGTGCCATCGATTTTGACAGAGAGATCAGGGAAAGGGGCATATGGGGGAGGAAAAATTATAAATTCGGTTTTGGATAGATTGAGTTCGAGGAAGTGGTGTGACAGCCAGGCTGATATATCTGTTAGTAAATTAGTGATACGTGAGGAGACGGCGGGAGTATTCTGAGGGGTAGAGAAATAGATTTGGGTGTCGTCAGCATAGAGGTGGTATTGGAAGCCATGGGAGGCTATGAACTGACCCAGGGAGGAGGTGTAGATTGAGAATAGCAGAGGTCCAAGGACAGAACCTTGGGGGACCCCAACAGAGAAAGAAAGAGGAGAGGAGGAAGTAGAATTGTAAGTAACATTAAAGGTGCGGTTGGATAAGTAGGAGCAGAACCAGCGAAGAGTAAAATCACGGAGACCAAAAGTGTGGAGTTTTTTTGAGGAGGGGGTGGTTAACAGTATCAAAGGCAGCAGAGAGGTCCAGGAGTAGGAGTACAGAAAAGTGTCCATTGGTTTTGGCCATTAGTAGATCGTTTGTTAGTTTTAGGAGAGCAGTTTCTGTGGAGTGTTGAGGACGAAAACCAGACTGAAGGGGATCAAGAAGACTATTATCAGCAAGGTGGTCACACAGTCGGTTGTAGACCAGACGTTCAAGGAGTTTGGATAAAAAGGGGAGCAAGGAGATGGGGCAGAAGTTGTCAAGATTGGATGGGTCCAAGGAGGGCTTTTTAAGTACGGGGCTAACTAGTGCATGTTTTAGAGAGTTGGGAAAGATGCCAGAAGAGAGGGAGAGATTAAAACTGTGAGTTAGAGAGTGTTCAATAGAGCCAGAGGGTGAACGTAGCATTTGCAAGGGAATAGGATCCAGAGGGCAGGTGGGGAGATGGGCATTGGCAAGTAGTTTAGCAACCTCGTCTTTAGTGGTGGGGTTGAGAGAGGGAAGTAATGATTGAACCTGTGGGCATGAAGTGTAAAGCGTGGAGGGTATCTGAACAGCAGAGATCTCCACGCAAATTGTATCAATCTTCATTTTGAAGTGATTGGGGATCTCTTGGGCAGTGAGTGAGTTGGTGGGTGGAGGCAGTGGAGGGTGAATTAGAGAATTGAAGGTAGAGAAGAGTTGACGGGGACAGGATGATACGTTTCTAATGAGAGTGATAAAATAGCCCTGCTTGGCAGTGAGGAGGCTGGAATAGTATTTTTGGAGGGCAGTTTTGTATTGGTTGAAATCTTTCTGAGAATTAGTCTTACGCCACAGACGCTCATGAGCATGGCTGTGTTTTTTCAGACTTCTAGTATCATCTGTTTCCCAAGGTTGAAGGAGTCGGAGCCCGATTCTGTGGGTAGTGAGGGGGGCCAGTGAGTCCATTGAGGCTAGAAGTGAAGTGTTGTAGACAGAAGTGTCTAGGTCGGTGCAGGATAGGGGTGAGATTTTGTCATATAGGTTGTCAGTAGCAGAGTAGAGAAGAGAAGGGTTATAGCTGCAAAGGGTGGCCAAACTCAGTGTTGAACCCTACGGACTAAGACTGGGATGCCATTAGAGTTCATGTGTGTGTAAAGGCAGGCATCCCAATACTTTTGGCAATATAATGTACTTTTTTGTGAAGGAAGAATAAATGTATTTCAGTTAATGTTTCCCTATAGCTGAGATCCTTTATGTCCTCAATAATTTAGTTACCCTTCCATGCACTCTCATCAGTTCTAAAATATCCTATCTTCCCTGTACTTGCATTGTCCTCCTGTTACATTCTTCCCTGGTGGACGCTACATGCAGCCATGCCAACACACATTGCAGGATCCACTGTAGCCACTATCAGGAAGCTGGTGAAACAAACAATAGTGTGCATTTGACAGGTGATCAAGTGCATGTAGGAAGTGGCTAAAACAGGCTTCAGGAGATCAGCAGCATTGAGATCTAGCAAAGGATGAAAAAAAGCTAAAAACTGCTCTTACAGAAAATAAAGGTTATATTTTCTTGTAAATGACCCCTGGTGAGTGCATCAACATGATAAATTGCTCAGTAATATAATTCTGAGTCCTTTTGATTTCCACCATATCAAATATTGCAATTTAATATGTTTTTTCCTAGTTATAAAAAAAATGTGCAGTCCCTGGGTACACAGGGATGCTTAAATCATGCATTTTTCTGTTGTAAATAATTTCCCCCAGGTACTAGGCATTCATAGACAGTACATACGATGCGGGCTTGGTGATTTACGTCAGGCACTTATAGATGTGGCAGAAAATCCGTGATAGGAAACAAGTGAAGAAAAAGATGTTATATTATACCGTAGGCAGGGTGGCGGCGGCGGAGGTAGATGCTGCATGCTGTCACGCTGACCAATTCCTCCAGTGTATTCACGGGAAATAAAAAAGGTAACTCAACAATTTAATTTAGTTAGGAGCAAACACAATACAGCACTAATCAACAATCAGGCAACAAGTAAACTAAATCAATGACTGCTATCTGAGAAACATTACTACAGATCTAAAATCAGTAAGTCCCAAAAGATTCATACACTTTATGGTCAAACTTATGTAAACACCCCTCCACATTATTGAGTTCAGTTACTTTCAGTGAAAATTAAAGTGTATGTAGAATCGGCTTCATGTGAAAAAAAAATCTACAGAACAGACATTACTTGGTGCACCTGTATATTTCAGAACAGAATGCAAAATTGTTTCCCTGAATTTAGAACTCCAGGGCTATCTGATTTTTTTTTCCCGAACACAGAACTCCAGGGCTCTAGAAATTGTTTCCTCAAATGCAGAATCCCGGGGCAATCCAAAATAGTTTCCCCAAACACAGTAATCCAGGGCTATCTGAAATTGTTTCCCCAAACATAGGTCTCCAGAGCTATCCAAAATTGTTTCCCTGAACACAGAACTCCAGGGCTATATGAAATTGTATATCCTGAAATCAGTACTCCAGGGATGCCTGAAATCATTTCTTCCGAGCTCAGAACTCTAGGGCTATCCAAAACTATTCCCCTAAACTCAGAACTCCAAGGCTATCCAAGTCATTTCCCTGAATTTAGAACTCAAGCCCAATTCAAAATTGTTTTCCTAAACTCAGAACTCCAAGCCTATCAAAATAATTTCCTCAAACTCAGAACTCCAGGGCTATTTGAAATAATTTCCCTGAACACTGAACTCCTAGACTATCCAAATTAATTTCCCCCGAACACAGAATTCCAGGGATATCTGAACTTGTCCCTCTGAACTCAGAACACCAGGGCTCTCCAAAATAATTTCCTTGAACAAAGAAATCCAGGGATGTCTGAATTTGTTTCCCCAAACCCATAACTCCTGGGCTATCTGAAATTGTTTCCCCAAACTCAGAACTCCAGAACGCTCTGAAACGGTTTTAATAAACTAAGAACTCCAGTGATATCTGAAGCTCAGAACGCCAGGGCTATCCAAAATGGTTTCCCTGAACACGGAACTCCAGAACTAATCAAAATTTGTTTCCCAAACTCAGAACTCCAGCACTATCTGAAATAATTTCCTTGAGCGCAGAACTAGAACTATCCGAAACCGTTTCCCCAAACTTGGAACTCCAGGGCTATACAAAATTATTTCCCTCAGCTCAGGGAACTCAAGGACTATCTAAAATTGTTTCCTCAAACAACTCCAGGATAGAAATCATTTGCTTGAACACAGAAGACCAGGGCTATCCAAAAGCCTTTCCCCAAACTCAGATCTCCAGGGCTATCTGAAATCATTTCCCTAAACTCAGAAGTCAAGGGATATCAACATTGTTTCCCTGAACTCGGAACTCCAGGGCTATTTTAAATCATGTCCCCAAACACCGAACTCCAGGGCTATCTGAAATTGTTTATCCAAATCAGAACTTCACGGTTACCCTAAATTGTTTCCCTGAACTCAGAACTCCGGAGTTATCAAAAATCATTATCCTGAACTCAGAACTCTTCTCTTACTTCTGGTTCCTGGGGGGAGCTCAAACCCCAGGATCAATCAGTGGCCTCCCGACCAGTGTAGCTTGAGCTCTCCATGTCCCACTCCAGGGATTAAATATCCCACATACTTCTCAATGTAGGGCACTAAAATAGCATAGGAACATAATGAGCCTTCAGCCTGACAAAGTCAGACTAGTCTACACCACCGCCACAAATACACTCTATAACTAACAATCCCACCCTCCACTTTTTTGCAGGTTCTTGCATAGGGAACATGTTCTCAATAACCGGAATGTCCAGACGAAATAACATTGAACATTGTGCTTTTACATAGATTTTGGTACGAATCCAACAAAGTGGTTTGTTTCTTTAGAAAAAAATGAGTATTACAGGATGTCCTTCTTTCACACTGTAAACAAGAAAGAATTCTTCATGGTGGAAGTTATTAGGTGAGTGCACATTTGGCATCCAACAAAAAGTCCAGCACACTGACAAACAATATACACATCTCCTTCTGTATCCCATTTCCAAAGGCAGAAGTCCCTTGCTTTCCCTCAAAGGGAAAAGTTATCACCAACTTGTAGCTAACATGGTGGTGCAGATGATTTTTACTCCACGAGAAGAACGGGACCTTATTCACACAAGGCCCACTCCCCAAAACTCCTTCCCCTAGGTCTAGGATGAAGTCCTTTGCTTTCCCTCATAGGGGTAAGTGTTCACTAGCTGCTTTCCTAAACATGGGACTATTGGAGCCTCTCCTCTCGTATCTCAAGTATCTACTGGCAAAAGTGATCTTTTTATTTGTCTTTAAGGACCATTCTTACCACTGTCTGTGCATGTAAGGGGGGAGTAAACTGACACCCAATGTAGGGAGCCACTTCTCCACTAACCACCAATGTAAGGGAACCCTTATCCCACTGACTACCAATGTAAAGAGGCCCTCCTCCAAATCAAAAGTGTCCGAAGAGTGGTACTGATTGTCACCAGGTGTCCAATATGCTAAGTATATTACATTCACAAACAACTGTTATTGGAGGCAACCATGGACTTTAGTGCTACGGTATGAACTTACACTACTCTGATATATTATAAAAATGCACATTTATTAAGCAAACTCAGTAAAAATTACTTAATGGCAAGACATATGACCCACACAAAGATACAAAAGGTCCTATAAAAAGGGGGAGGTAAAAGTGCACAATAGATTCCTCTGCTATGAACCAAGAAGGGGTTACTATATCAACCCAAAAGCGAGGAAATTTATATTCATGTCCTTCCAGTCATAAACTCTACATGTTTTGCAGGGAACCGCTTCTTCTGGAGTATAATTCAGAGATATTTATTCTAGGAGAAAAAAATACAGCATAAGAAACATTCATAAATCAAAACATAATAGTAAGTACATTTAGTTACAGGGTGTGGGGTTTCACACCAAGGCCCCTGACCAAGAAGGTGGAGCACCCCTCAGCCATACTCAATTCAAATGAACATAGTAATCATCATTTCTCCCCATCTGTCAGGGAAGCCTAAAAAGGGTGGAGTACTCACTCGTGAAAGCATCCCGAACACTCAAGGCACCTCAAAGTCGCAATGGCAGTCTCCTGGGCGAGTGCGGGAGCCAGGTGGGAATGCACAGGGTTAAAAAGCTATCAAACAGAAGATAAAACATATACTGTATATAGTATATAACAACCTCTGATTGTTGTTTCTAGAAAAATCTATGGCAAAGGTGAGAGACTACTCCCAGAATTCCTGAGCCATATATAAAAAGATAATCTTTATATATATATATGGCCCAGGAATTCTGGGAGTAGTCTCTCACCTTTGCCATAGATTTTTCTATAAACAAGTGTGATAGCTTTTTTACTCTGTGCATCCCCACCTGGCTCCCACCCTCACCCGGGAGACTGCCAGTCTGGCCTTGAGGTGCCTTGAGTGTTCTGGATGCTCACACAGGTGAGTACTCCATCCTTTTTGGCTGCCCTGACAGATGGGGAGAAATGATGATTACTATGTTCATTTGTATTGAGTATGGCTGTGGGGTGGTCCACCTTTTTGGTCAGGGGCCTTGGTGTGATACCCCACACCCTGAAGTTACATGTACTTACTATTATGTTTTGATGTATGAATATTTCTTATGCTGTATATTTTTCTCCTAGAATAAATATCTCAGAATTATACTCCTGAAGAAGCGATTCCCAATGAAACATGTAGAGTTTATGACTGGAAGGACATGAATATAAATTTCCCTTCTTTTGGGTTGATATAGTAACCCCTTCTCGGTTCATATCAGAGGAATCTATTGTGCACTTTTACTTCCCCCTTTTTACGGGACCTTTTGTATCTTTTTGTGTGTCATATGTCTGCCCATTGGGTAATTTTTAATGAATTTGTTTAACAAATTTGTATTTTTATAATATATCAGAGTAGTGTAAGTTCATACCGTACCACTAAAGTCCATGGTTGCCTCCAATAACAGTTGTTTGTTCATTTAGAATTGCTAGGACGTAGGTACAGTATTTTTTCCTAATTCGGTAGCCCAATATTTCTTAAGTATACTACATTAGTCGTTATTTATAACCATTCTTATCCACAACTTACTGATCATACTAATGTACCTTAAGCTGTAGTTAGAATTATTTTGGTAGGGGTTCCCCGAGACCTGAAAATAATTTTTAAGGGTTCCTCTATGGTAGAAAAGTTGAAAAAGCCTGGTCTATACAAACCAAACTTGTTGCTTAGCAGTGTAGCAGAGGTTATAATTCTTCTGTGCAAGTCTATCCATTTTTTGCATGGCCCTGAACTGAATCTATAAAATACCATCACAATAGCTTGTAATATCAAGCAAATAAAAATGTGAAAGGCACATAAAAAAATCTGTAAATGGTAAATATCGCATTAATAATTTAAAACACAAACCCACAGGATGTAGGCTATAGTTTACCTTTAATTCAGTCCATCAAGCGTTTACCACCCACAATTCCCCACTTGCCTATTTCAAGGATTTCTGGGAAACAATCAGGCTTCTGGAAGGTGTTGGAATGTCTTTAACAAGTCTGATGCCATTTTGGTGAATTGTTCTTTGACATAAAAAAGGATGTAGTTTTCGGATGAATTCACGTTTCATTTTGTTTCAGGGAAAGCTCGAGAGAGTCCCAAAGAAACCTTTGTAGGAAATATCGTCTGGTCCTTGGCAGCGTTGAGACATTGACGGAGAAACCTATCCTTGGACCACAAATAGGTCCATTCTTCATTCTACACTAAGGAAGATCCAAATATCGGACTTCTGTCCAAATCCATTCACAATTTATAAAAGTATTTTATTACAAGCGTAGGAAATGACTTTTTTGTATTTAACTGGAACACTTGAAGCACAGTAGGAACATAGGTAGCTGTAAAGTGACCGGCTTGGTGAGGATTTATGGCATGAGTTGCAGTGAGTAAAGGAACATTTCCTGACTGTCTTTCCTTTCAGCATGTTCTGTACCGAGAGGGAAAGTGAACAAGACACGAAGTATCCTGCCTACGATCACAATGTCATTTTTCATTACCGTCTAAGAATGGAAACACATTGAAAGCAAAAATCTAAATTACCATAAAAAAATTCCATTGACTATTGGTGTGATTAAGAAACGCAGAGCTTCAAAAGATAATTTAAAACTTAAGCTAGTATTAAACCATCGGTGTTTTTTTTTTTTTAGCTTGACACATTAAGCACAATATAATAAACATTACCCCGGAAACTAATTAAAGACCGTATTTAATACTTGGCCACCACACGGTACAAAAAGCTCAGAAGGGACATGGTTGAGAGTCAGGCCAGGCCTATAGTTTATCCACTTAATGAACTCCTGTGCATAATCACGTATATACACTATATTACCAAAAGTATTGGGACGCCTGCCTTTACACGCACATGAACTTTAATGGCATCCCAGTCTAAGACCAATGGGTTCAATATTGAATATTGATAATAATAAACTGTGTTCCCACTGGTGATTCAAAAGGTAAACCTATAATCACATCAAGATTCACCCTACTAGAAATATTAAATTCAGAAAAACATACATGCATAATCTAACAAAAAGTTCAATATTTGCATGTCATAAATTAGTACTCAAAATGTACCCTTAAGTGCAAAATATATCATAAACGTGCAAAGAAACAAAAAGTGCTGTGTCTATATCATCAAATGGAACCGTGCACAGTAAAAGGCTTGTTTGTAAATCTATTTAAAAGTCCAAGATGTATTGCTGCTACATGAAATATTCATGGATGTGACAGTGTCCATCTAGCAAGCATTCTCTTCAACATTGCTGTTTATAAGTATATGAAAACACGATCTTCCACCTTTTCACCCAGTGAGTTAGTCTTACTCACCAGATACTCTGATTCCTATTACGGGAATCAAACCAGCCTGTAATCTGTCAGGATTCTCCACCAACCTCCCTGGAATGGAAATCCACGATCTTTGGCTGTGCAGCTTCTGTAGGGTACTCACCTCTTGGAGTAGTATTATTAGTAGCAGGTACTACTTTCAGTGAATTTCCTTCTGTGACTTGAAATCCTGAACTTCGTCTTTATATGCTCGGAACACGTCACTACGTTCAGCTTTGTTGGACGATTACTTGACCACCATCGGTACGTTAGACACAACCACAGACAGCCAATTTGGACAAAAGTTGGACGTGCGGTTGTAGGATAATCGGCGCAGGTGTGTACGAGGCTTCACTCTATTCAAAATGAAAAAAGAAAAGTTTGCCGCCGTAGGCAAAGCGGTGTACCGTATGTCGCTGCCTACTTCCTGGTTTAGGGCACACGCACGCACCCTCTGCCCGGCTCCCGCTGTGAGTGTACACAGCAGAGTTGGCCCACCCTTTGCAGTTATGTCAACTTCAACTCTTCTGGGAAGGCTGTCCACAAGGTTTAGGAGTGTCTATGGGGATGTTTGACCATTCTTCCAGACGCTCATTTGTGAGGTCAGACACTGATGTTGGACGAGAAGTCCTTGCTCACAGTCTCCACTCTAATTCATCTAAAATATGTTTTATCAGGTTGAGGTCAGAACTCTGTGCAGGCCAGTCAAGTTCCTCCACCCCAAACTCACTCATCCATGTCTTTGCGGACCTTGCTTTGTGCACTGGTCCAAATCATTTGGTGGAGGGGCAATTATGGCGTGGGTTTATTTTTTTGGGGTTGGCCCCTTAATTCCAGTGAAGGGAACTCTTAAGGTGTCAGCATACCAAGACATTTTGGACAATTTCATGCTCTCAACTTTGTGGGAACAGTTTGGGGATGGCCTCTTCCTGTTCCAACATGACTGCGCACCAGTGCACAAACAAGTTCCATAAAGACATGTGTAGCCATTGGCCCCTTGGAGGTTGCTGAATGTAGTGGTTTACCTGTCACTCTCCCCTTAGTCACACTATTTCCTTTCATCTGGAGTCACGAAGAACAGGCCGGTACTTGGGTTTTGTTTTTTTATTGGGGATTAAACTTGGATAGGGATTGGGATGTTATGGAATGTCCGGTGAATGATGGCTCAAACTTGAACTGGACCATCTCTATACACTCCTTCTCTTTCTCAAGCACACACTTGCTTCTCAATAACTCCTGTTCCGCTCTTCAGCACAAACTTGCTTCAGGCCTAGCTAGCACATGGTGAGGCCTGCTGTTGCTTTAGCACAGCCTCAGAGTCGCCCATTACAGGCAGGGACCACGGGCCCCCAAAGTGTAGCAAAGTACAAAGTGTGCTCTCCTTGATGGACTGCTGCTCCCAGGTCATCTTCTTCCAGGCCCTGCCAGCCCTCCTGGCTGCAACTGCCCTCTCCACTGCCACAGTGACACCACAGTCCCAACTGGCTCTTGCACCCTTCTCAGACTGTCTCTCACCCCAATTTGCTCCGGAGTGCCTTTTCCAGCTTTCCAGGGTGTGCATCACTCACCGACACCTCACCCCTGTAGTTCCTCTCCTGGAGATCTCTCCGGCAGTACTCTCTCCCGCTGTCCTCTCCTGCTCTCTCTGGGGGCTCCCTCAAGGCCCTGACAGCCTCTGTACTACACCATCTCCATCTTTTCCACCCAAACTGTCCTCCCCAGCTGGGCTGACCCTGGATATTTGAGGAGGCCTGCCCCCTGCCAATCCAGATTGGGGATTGGTCAGGGCTTCCCCAACACCCCAGACAGCTCCACCTTCTCTTCCCCTCCGTTCTCCTTCTAGAACACGCTAGAAGCCTCTGGAATGAGAGGGGAAGTTCCAGTAATGCTGCCTGTGAGTCACCAGCCCCTCCCTGAGCCACTCCCAGCCCAGAATCAAAACAATCAGGCCTGACTTCCAGTCATTGAAATATTGTGAACAAACACAAAAATGACCACTATGTAATCAAGCAAACATAATAACATATTTTGAAACCTAATTCATCAAAAAATAATTAATCAAAAAAATATATACACACAAATAAAAAAATTAAAAATTCAGCAAAAAAATATTTATATTTTATATATAAACATATACAGTGTCCTGATGTTTTCATTTCATTCAATGTTCAGATCTTTCAATAGAATCAGATAAACCACTTCCAGTGAAAAAATATTCAATCCGTTTTTTTCAAATGTAATTAAATGTGCTGCTTACCAGATCCCAATGATCACCCAGTGATAAGAGATCATATATTGCATAAGGTAAACAGATATGTGGATTCCTCCCACTTGTAAGCCGACCTCCTTGATGGATCAATCCAGCAGCCTCCTAATCAGCTTCCCACCCTGCACACTCCAGCCTGGGCTCACTTGATGCTCTCCACTCTGTATATGTGGGGGGTTTAAACATAGAGAAGACTCATCCCATAATATGTTTAAAAAAAGTTTATTTAACCTAAAATAATGCACTTACAGCAACTATGATAAATTGAAGCAATAGAGAGGGTAATCCAACCAAGAGATCATCAACAAGTATGGATCATCACATCACAGCTCCAATCTCCTTCCAACATGTTTCCCTGTAATAGGCTATGTCTGGGATGTCATGATGTCCTTGTGGAGGGTGAAACGCGTTGGTGTAATTTCCGGTCTGGGGTCTGAACGACGCCGCTTCTGGTTGCGGTGGAAGGCACACTGGTTACGCCGTTCCTTGATAGAATTACATGCTGTCTTCATGCTTGTCATCATGTCATCCATTGCCTTTCACCAGATTAAAGCTTATTTGACCCCCAGACTGAAAAGCTGGGAGTACAAAAGAAAACAGTCACTTCCAGCACTGATGAGGTGTTTTGTGATTTAACCGGCAACAAGGACACCAATATTCCAAAGCCAGGTGGATGCAGCCCTCCTCAGATGGGGCAATCCGATATGACTAAGAGATAAAACAAAAAGGAAGGCGCACACACCTAGTGCATTACTCAAATGCATTTAATAGATGTTTGAAGGTTAAAAAATGGATACTCACAAGAGTGGAGACCCACATTGGGCCATAAAAACTTGCACAATATAAGGCGGTGTGGACACAACAAGGGTATAGGCTGACACGTTTCGGGGGTGCGCCCCCTTCCTCAGAGCCACGCTGCGATTTCATGATTTCTGGTGAGTAGGGATACAAGAGGAGGTGTGTGTCACATCACAGAGTGAAGTTTGGAGCACTACAGCACTTTTTATGAAGATTGGAGCACAAGAGCACTTTATTTGGGACTATATTGATATTATTAATTATTTTTACACTTTTGGATTTTTTTATATGTCAAGTTATATTTAGTTGCGAGTGCTGTAATTATACCATACTATCTTAGTGACTATCACACTGTGTACAACAGCTGCATTATACATTTGTTTTTATAAGGTCATATTTCATTTTGTCTTCATAGCGCAAGTTATATATTATTATATATGAATGCTTTAGGATTGCAATACCAATAAAATAACCTTATGGGTACAGCACCATTTTTCCACATTCCTGAACTATCGTCATCTATGGGTTTGTGTGGTTTTTTTTTTTTTTGATGCACACAATGTAGGGAACACACAACTCTGGTCTTTGCATGCAAGTGTAGCACCCTCTAGTGTGTGCTACTAGGGTGAGAGTAGGCAAACTATACTCTGACTCATGCTTAGCCTGTGAGTCTGTAATTAGAGGTTAGGGCTGGATGACTCATCCTGACAGCGCTCTGGTGACTCCCCCTGGTTCTAGAATGTTGAAGAATATTCTAGAATTTAGTGGGCGGAAGCTAGGAGGGGTTGCCTTGCATATTTGGGAGCCCTTAGCCATTCCCCAGGAAGTGGGTCTGGCAGGGCACTAAAGAGCCCTTAAATAGAAATGAGCCATGCCAGCTGGAAAATGGAGAAGCAGTGCTGATAGAGTCTGTTGGTGGCCCTTGAGGGACCCCTGCCTGGGTATGGCAGTTTACCTCAGGCCAGAGCTTGGGAGGCTGGCCTGGAAGGATCCTACCACAGGAGGCAGTTGAAGGAGAGACAGAGGAGTAGATCAGCATGGTTCAGGGACAGACAAGGGTAGAGACTGCCAGCTGTAGCACGTCTCTCTTGGAGACAATGGTGTGCCAAGTCTTCATCTGACCTTGCCCTGGGAAGTCGTCAGTGTGTGTCAGTTGTGGGGTTGCCACCTCATCCCTTTAATCCAGGACACATACTAATTACACAGGTTGTTCTGCAGCTGATTAAGGTGGTAATTAAACTCACTTGGTGCCTTATCTGCATTAAATTAGCCTCAGAACAACCTGTGTAACGAATATGTGTTCAGGTTTAAAAGGATGAGGTGGCAATCCTAGTCAGTTGGGTAGACTAGGAAGAGGAAGCAGCTAAGTGGGCTTGTGAAGTGGCAGCCAGGTGGGCTAGCATTTCTGCAGGAAGTAGAGTTGGGACCATTGTCTACAGGGAAGCGGAAGGTGATGCAGGATGCAGTTCACTCTACATGTGCTATATTCCACAGGGACTGAGAGTTCCTAGCCTGTAATGGGCTGTTTCGTGTGAACAATTTGTGTTTTTGTGTGTTCAAGCAGCGCTTGCAATCTATAATCTATAGTAGTTCTCCCCTATTTCATACTCATAATTCAATATATGCACTTTTTCATGAAAACAGTAAATAAATGCATTAAAAACAGTGGCTGCTGTGTAGCCCAGTTGCTACGAAAAAACCTTAATGTGTGTGAGTAAATTCAAACAATGCTTACAGTGATCCCTCTATTTCAATATATGCAGTTTCACATGAATGCAATAAATAAATACATTATAATGTAGTAAAATATTTTAAATAAAGTCCAAATAAAGTGCTGTGCTCTGTGCCAAATGATTTTTTGATGTGCAGTCCGTAATATAAGACGGCCCGCACGCATAAGCACCGAGTAGTATAATACCATAGTCATATACTATGAATACACCCCCGGAGCAACTACAATTTTACACCACAATTTTTATACAAACATTTTTTTACACATATTTTAAACATACGTTTTTAGTCTGGTTTTGAATAAAGTTTTAAACAAAAGAAAGGTCACATTCAAGCACATGGGACGAGTAACCTCCCATTAGCAAACACAGGTGTCCATTATTGACAAGCATATAAAAGGCCGACGCACGCACCTTGAAGACACCTCCGATGACGTCACAGGAAGTGACGAAACGCGTCAGCTGATACAAGGTGCGAGAGGCCACGCTCTGCAGGTCTGCAAGCAGGAAGTGCAGATGCACTAAGCGCGAGCAAAAACCCCAGAGTGATCACAGTAATCTGCAAATGTGTGTACTATGATGTTTGCACTGTGAAAGTTTGGCCAATAAACCATTTAAAGAGATACACGATGAGTTATTCCTTTTTCTACCCATACATGGAATATTGACCGCGGAGAGAGCGAGAGGAAGGAGAGGACGACAATATCCATAGGTCGGATTATAGACCTAAAGCGCGTTCTGACTTCTCCACACCGTATGGTTGGAGAGTCAAAGGAATCTGGTAAGCAGGGCACAATACCCTGAGATATTATTTTACCATCACTCAGCACTCAAATGCAGCACGAGCACTTTAAAGCATAAAGAACTGTTCCACGGATAAGGAGTTAAAGCAGTGTCAGTCTGGGACTGAAACAGCACTCACACACTTTATATTACGGACTGCACATCAAAAAATCGCTTGGCACAGAGCACAGCACTTTATTTGGACTTTATTTAAAATATTTTACTACGTTATAATGTATTTATTTATTGCATTCATGTGAAACTGCATATATTGAAATAGAGGGATCACTGTAAGCATTGTTTGAATTTACTCACACACATTAAGTTTTTTCGTAGCAACTGGGCTACAGCAGCAGCCACTGTTTTTAATGCATTTATTTACTGTTTTCATGGAAAAGTGCAAATATTGAATTATGAGTATGAAATAGGGGAGAACTACTATAGATTATAGATTGCAAGCGCTGCTTGAACACACAAAAACACAAATTGTTCACACGAATCACGTTTTTCCCATAGTAATTGGGCTACAGCAGCAGCTTGCACACAGGACATTGCACCTCACACCAGAGGACAAGTGCTGCCTAAGATACATACACCTTTCAAAAAATCATGTAATGGGCTGTTGCTGAGCTAATGAGAGACTGTTAGTTTCCAAAAAGGAATTAACCCACCAGAGCTGTGCAAAAAGTCAAATGTTGTGCAGGAGGAAGAAGAGAAAGCTTTACATAGGGAGGAAGTTGCCCCTCCTTCTGTTTGTTGGACATTTTTCAAGTTGGGCATCATTCTACCCCAATCTCTACCCTATCCAAGTTATCATCCCCTAAATAAAGCAAGCCAAAAGTCTGTTTCCTGTGTCTGGATGTGTAAGGTATGTCAAAATCAGGTACCCCATAAAAAAACAAACTAATAAGTATCACATTTCCTATAGTTCTGTTTATAAAGTAAAACTCAAGGTATCTCTATTAAATCCCCCATTAGATGGCAGCATAGAGTTAAAAGCCTGAATGACAGAGAGCACAATTTATTGCAACACTGCTAAAATAGCAGGGGGAACCAAAAGACAGACCTTTGTTTCTGGTGGCAACAGAATAGCAGTTGATGTCCTCTATCTCAGACTGAAGGTCATGCTTTGTCATTGCAGGTAAGAGGGAGCATATTTGAGGCCATAAACAGGGCGCAATTGATTTAATTTACATCCCTGCAATCAGTAAAGGCTGCTGTCGCTGCTGTGTGATTAACCACTTGACAACTGGGCACTTAAACCCCCTTCCTAACCAGACCAATTTTCAGCTTTCAGTGCTCTCACACTTTGAATGACAATTACTCAGTCATACTACACTGTACCCAAATGAAATTTTCGTCCTTTTTTTCACACAAATAGAGCTTTCTTTTGGTGGTATTTAATCACCACTGGGGTGTTTATTTTTTTAGCAATAAATGGAAAAATACCGAAATTTTTGTAAAAAAATGCATTTTTCTTTATTTCTGTTATAACATTTTGCAAATTAGTAATTTTTCTTCGTAAATTTTGGCCAAAATTTATACTGCTATATGTCTTTGGTAAAAATAACCCAAATTAGTGTATATTATTTGGTCTTTGTGAAAGTTATAGAGTCTACAATCTATGGTGCCAATCACTGAAAATTTATCACACCTGATGTACTGATGGCCTATCTCATTTCTTGAGGCCCTAACAAGACAGAAAAGTACAAATACCCCCCAAATGACCCCTTTTTGGAAAGTAGACAGTCCAACGTATTTAGTAAGAGGCATGGCGAGTTTTTTGAAGTTGTCATTTTTTCCCACAATTCTTTGCAAAATGAAGATTTTTTTTTTTCCGTTTT